>OX439484.1:137534295-137687395 GCA_949320155.1 Melangyna quadrimaculata
GACTGACTACATTACGTGTTGGGTTTTTCAACTTGAAATAGTCTCAGGAACTTATGGTTTTCTTCTGTGGCGGTGATTACGAGACGCGGTAGATCTTCGATTTTTCAGCTGCTTTAAAGTTGTTAGCTACGAGAGAAAGATATTTATATTGTCTTGAATTTCAGTTTTTGTCGATATTATTTGTATTAAGAAAATGTAAGAATCGGTTGCAGTTTGGCAAAGTTAAGGCCAGTTAAAAGAAACGAAATCAAAAGTCATAAAAACCATTATAAGGTGCCAGTTATAGCTATCATTGAAAACCATCATTGAAAAAGTTAGCTTTTGATTTTGAGACCCTTCGAAAGTTTAATCATTGAATATTTTGATGCAGAAATATAGTTTACGACTTCAAAATTATTTCTCCTTAAAAAAAAATTCATTTTGACTCATACTTTCCCCATAACGTAACTTTTAATTTTTTCAATGATCATTGGTTAGGTAGTTCATCATTGAAAAATTGAAATTCATTTTATGAGAAAAGTTGTGCCAAATTGAATTTTGTTTTACAAAGAAATAATTTTTAAGTCAATTAGCTTTAATTTGGCATCAAAATAATCATTTATTTTTTCTTCAAAATCTCTCAAAATTGACAATTAATATTTTCAATGATGGTTTTCAATGATAGCTATAACTGGGCACTAAGTCGAAAAGGAAGCGAAAACGAGAAAAGTAACGTTATGTTTTTGGACTTAAGACCGTGTGTCAATTGCGTTAAAATGCGTTAAATTTGATCCAATGGCTAAATTTTGACATTACTGAGGTAAATACAGTCGTCAAAATTTAACCTGGTCTGGAGATCGTTTAAATTTTAACTAGTGGATATTTTGACGTTTGTATTAAGCTTCTTGCACATAACTTACACCATCGATCTATTATACCTTGGCCCTATTTCAAAAAAATTGACAGGTGACGATATGGTTCATCAATCGATATTGGATTGGAAAGTATCTTCTGAGCACTCGTTCTCAGACCATAGATACATTCAATTCAGTCTAAATGATGAAACTGAAAAGCCTCCTACCTTCCGGAACTACCAGAAAATAAATTGGCTCCTATATAGGGAAACTCTTAAAAAGTTAATCAAACCTGACCTTTTCAATCCTCCCCTGAACAAAACTGATCTCGATAATAAAGTCCAAGATCTAACAAATGCACTCAACAAATCAATGATCACTTCCTGTCCTCTTACTAAAATTAGGGGCAAAAAGAAACCTCATTGGTGGAAGCCAGGGCTCGAACCGCTCAGAAAAGAATGTAGGAAACTTTTCAACAGAGCTAAATACACCAGAGAAAGTTTAGATTGGGATGTATATAAGAACTCGCTGAAAGTGTATAAAAAAGAAATGAGGATAACTAAAAGAACTTCTTGGAGGAACTTCTGTGACAAAATAGAAGATTCTTCAGAAGCATTCCGGACTTAGGAAAGTCCTCTCTACCAATTCAGGGATGCCAAGCTTCATTAAAACAGCAGATGGCTCCTGGACCAAATCCTGTGAGGGATCACTAAATTTGCTACTTGATACTCACTTCCCAGGTAGCTCACAAATTGTCTCAAATACTGAATTCACTCAGTCACATGACTTGGTCAATCAAATACCAGGTCTGATTACAAGGGACAAGCTCCAATGGGCTATAGACAGCTTCCAACCTTATAAATCCACGGGACCAGACGGCATTATACCTGCTGAACTTCAGAGACCCTCAGACATCATAATTCCTATACTGGAAACTATACTGAATGGTTGTCTGAATTTCATTCATATTCCTTCATTATGGAGAGAGGTGAAAGTTGTCTTCATACCCAAAGCTGGAAAATACTCCCAAATTAATCCAAAAGACCTGAGACCAATTAGCTTATCATCATTCATTCTTAAAACTTTCGAACGTCTGATTGATATCCACCTGATTGACACTATAGAGCTTAACCTTATCTCTAAAGCACAACACGCTTACTGTAAGGGAAAATCGGTGGAAACTGCTCTTCACACCTTAGTAAGATCTATCGAATACTCCCTGCATCATAAAGAGTACACGCTTGCGGCTTTCCTTGATATAGAAGGCGCCTTTAACAACGTCAGCGGCCGTGCAATAGTAGGAGCACTGGAAAATTTGAAGGTGGACGGCCTACTGATTAAGTTGATAGACCATATGTTGGGAAGTAGGGTCATCAACTCTGCATTGGGAGGCTATTCCACTAGAAGATCTGTCACTAGAGGCACACCACAAGGTGGGGTCCTTTCACCACTTCTATGGAACTTGGTCATAAATGACTTACTGACTGTCCTGGAGGGTGAAGGATTCAAAGTGATTGCGTATGCCGATGATGTTGCAATAGATATATCAGGAAAACACCCCCAGGTTCTTACAGAACTTCTTCAAACCGCTCTTAACAAGCTAATAAATTGGGCAGAACGTTGTGAGCTAGGTGTAAACCCCCGCAAAACAGAACTTGTCCTCTTCACAAGGAAATATAAAATTCCACAGATAAA
Organism: Melangyna quadrimaculata; assembly: GCA_949320155.1. NCBI lineage: Eukaryota > Metazoa > Arthropoda > Insecta > Diptera > Syrphidae > Melangyna > Melangyna quadrimaculata. Next base: position 137,536,824 of record OX439484.1, read on the forward strand.
TCCTCCAAAAATTAATGGTGTTCCATTTTCCTTTTCAGATGAAGCCAAATATTTAGGTCTCATACTGGATACAAAACTAAGTTGGAAACCTAATATTCAAGAGAAAATTAAAAAAGCCACTGTTGCTTTATTCTCCTGTAAAAAAGCTATAGGTACTAAATGGGGTCTATCCCCTGCCATAACTCACTGGCTATACACTGCGGTCGTAAGACCGATTCTCACTTATGGGGTAACAATTTGGTGGACTGCTCTAGATAAAGTTACGTACTGTGACCAGCTGAGCAAGGTCCAGAGATCAGCAAGTATGTGCATAAGTGGAGCTCTCCGCTCGACACCATCAGCTCCACTAGACATACTCCTCAGCCTCACACCCCTCGATATATATGGCAAGCAAATGGCTGCGAACACAGCCGTCCGCCTTAAAGCCATTTCTCAATGGATCAACAACTCTATCGGTCATACTAAAATTCTAGACTTCTATGAATCTATTCATTTTCATTTATTTATTCACATCCAAACTAAATTTCGACAAAAGTTTCCAGGTCACTATACCCTCAAGAGAATCTTGGGACGTTAGGGACCCTCTCAAAGGTGATTCAGTTCATTTTTATACTGATGGGTCGAAAACTGAGGAAGGAGTGGGTGGCGGAGTGTATTCAGACAGACTTAATTTAAGTCTCTCCTTCCGGCTCCCTAACCACTGTAGCGTATTCCAAGCGGAAATCCTGGCAATTAAAGAAGCTCTGTCTTGGCTGAGAGAAAACGTGATATCAACATCGGATATACGCATCTTCTCAGATAGTCAAGCAGCACTTAAATCTCTCAACTCTGTCTCTACCAACTCCGTTACGGCCCAAAACTGTCGATCGTCTCTTGAAGAGATGCCGGAACAGTTTTATATTCACCTTCTTTGGGTGCCGGGCCATAGAGATATTCCGGGAAATTGTAAAGCCGATGAACTTGCCAGAAATGGAACTCTAATGCCCGTTTTGCCTAACAGGTGGAACACAGGTATACCGATCGCTACGTGTAAACTTTTGCTAAAACAAAACTCTGCAAGGAAAGCAAACTCTAGATGGACAAACCTTACTACATGTCTGGCCACAAAATAAATCTGGCCATCCCTAGACCCTACCCCGATGGGGTACGCAGCAGAGGAAGAACCCGTAACAGGTGGCGCAATCAAGTGAATGACGACATCAAAGCACTTGGTGTGCGCAACTGGAAGCGGCTAGCTAGGGACAGAGCTGGCTGGAGGGGCTTGTTAGTTGAGGCCGAAGCCCATCCTGGGCTGTGAGCGCCATCAAAAGTAAGTAAGTATCCCTAGACCCTAGGCGCTCTAAAAGCTTGCTATCACTTAGCAGATCACAAATTAGCTCCGTAATAGGTGTCATAACAGGACACTGCCTTATAGGAAAACACTCCACAAGACTTGGCGTTTTCTCAAATGACTTCTGTAGAAGTTGCATGGACGAAGAGGAGGAGGAAACAATTCCTCACCTCTTCTGCACATGTCCTGCTCTTTCACAGAGGCGCAGACTCCATCTGGGGGACTACTTTTTCAATGATCCAAGCGATCTGGCTAATACAGACATACACTGTCTCTCTCTCTTCATAAAAAGCTCCGAATGGTTTTCGTAATGAGGATAATCTCCTCATTCCTATCATGTGGTATCACAACGGACCTAATTATGGTCTAAGTGTGTCAGCTGTTTTCCTGACAGCCACTTTAACCTAACCTAACCTGACAAATCTGTATTTCATAAAATATTGACAGGTGACAAATTTGTCAGAAAAATACAATGACAATTTTGTCATTGTCATATACTTACCTATACTTACTGAAAAATTTGTCGTGACAGTTTCATTGTATAATCTTAAAATGTGTAATGATCGAAAAACGATGAAATATGGAACAAAATCTTTGCATTTTGTTTCAATTTTCATCGTTTATCGACCAATTTTTGCGATGTTAGAACCTGGGAGTAACAGAACTTCTTCAATTTTAAAATTTCACAGTTTGCAAAATCGTGTTTTATTATTAAAAAGTGAAGTGCATAAAACATAATAAAAACAAATTAAGTTGTTTAAAATCGAGAGTTTGAAAAATAATGAATAACAGTCTCAAAAAAAGTGTACTAAAGGTGCTGTGCATCGGCAACTACATGGTACTGAGTTCCACTTCCAGGCCAATGTAATGCACATAGAAGTTGGGGTTTAGCATCCAGAGAGTAATTCCTCTTTGTGGTATGCTGTACACGTGCACCAATTATATATGTAATATATTCCGCGGGTGTTTTTCCGATACGAATTTTTTCTTTAAATTGTAGGCCATTTAACGATTCGAAATCAATATTTATTCTCTGTTTAAAATTCCGAAGGTGCCAGCGACGTATTACACAAGAGACCCAACTGAGAATCGTTATCACTTTCGCTTGAAAATATATCGTTTATCATTTTATGTCTTTTCACTGTCAACATTTGACCGTAACTGAGTTTCCTGTCGTTATTGTCAATTCAATACTGACAAATATGTAAATTGTAGTTTTTTTTTCATTTCATAAAAGAATTGTCAGTACAAATTTGTCGGAAAATTCCTGACAATGGTGGTAAAATACTTGACAATTCATTGTCATGACAATTTCTTTATGAAACGAAAAGATGACAATTGTCGGGTATTTTCCGACAATTCAACAAAATTGTCAAATTCTTTATGGGACAGATTTTGACAATTGTCAAGTTGTAAATTAACAAATTGTCACCTGCCGCAATTGTCAATGTTTATGAAATAGGCCCCTGGACTGCTAGGAGCCAAAATCACAATGGTTCCCTTTATTAAAAAAAAATCGATACACAAGCCGCAATTTGTAAACGACTTAGGCCTAATTTATTCGCTCAAAGTTGAACATAACTTTGGGATTCTTACAGTCAACTTGAGAAATAGTTTTTATTCACTCGAAATTGAAGTTTTCAACTTTTGATTTTCAACTCTAGAGTTTATCAGCGTAATAGTAGTAGTTAGCGAGTAAACTTGGGAATTTTCATCATTTCTGTTTATTCATTCATGATATTCAGTTGTAAACTTTTTGCTTTTATTTTGACTTCGAAAGGAAAAAAAAAAATAAATAAAATAAAAAATGATTCGTGCAAATTACCTACTTTTGGGAGAATTGGACGTCATCTTTTGGAGCAGCGAAGATGATACAGAGGAAGAAAATTTATCCCTTGAAAGGCAGCAATATAAAATGCTTCCCCGTGTTGTCTATAAATAGGACGATCATGATTTCGTTCTCGCTTCTCAAAAGCAACGGCAATTATGATTTTTTGTATTTAATAAAGGAAACATTGCCTTTTGACGAAAGACGTTACGGAAAATATCGGTGTAAAAAAACAAAAACAGGTTCTCGTCCGATCACCGAAATCAAGCATCTTCCGGCGCGGTTAGTACTTAGATGGGGAATAGCATGAAGCATGAACATTGAGTTGTTTTCTTGGTATTCTTTGAACTCCGCGCTTCAGATGGAATGAGAAATCCATTCCATTTATTCGGAATAAATAAAAAATCGATAATAATGGGTTATCCTGAGTATTCTATTGAATAAGGAAACACAAAATTCTTATTCCAAATATTTTGAATATCTAAAGTGAATAAATAAACATATTCACACTCAAATCCAAAATTATTCTAATGCAAACCAAAAGTTGAAAATGACGTCTTGTGTGTCATGCTTAACAAATGAGAATGCCGATCGAATAGCAGTCCAGGTATACTAGGTTCATGACTGACACTATCAAAATGCAATTTTCGCATTCAAGATCGTATCTAAACCGATTTGGACAGATTAGTGTTGTTATTCTTTAAAAAAAGCTATTGCAACAACAAATCAAGGTATCTGAAAATTTTTGGATAGGTTGACACCGTCTCGGATAGGTTTCTGAACGCAAGGAACGTCAATTAACACAGCAAAACGCTTACTTAAATTGTATTCACCCCTATAAAAAAGGATCAAATTTAACTGGGATCAAATTTAACTAAAACTTTAACCCAATTTACACACGGCCTAAAGCGACCTCTGGAACCCATGATTTTCGTTTGGGCCGGTGGCAGTGGGATACCCTGTACATTTAAAGAATTTTTGTATATAATCAATAGATTGAGAGTTTAACACTTGGTGGAAGTTAATGTTAGACATTTTAATAAGTTAAAATAAATCACTTCTTTTTCCACAATTTGAATTATTTTGTTTTTTATTTATTAAACACTTTGGTAGCCAACGCGTTTCGTCTTAGTTAGGAAATCACCAGGGGCCTATTTCTCCGCTACTACATCAGCTACAATGTAGTAGTATAACAGTTGTATTACATAATTTCTGTTTCAAACATACATTGGTTTTTCAGGTGTAGTACATCAATGTAGCATTGGAGAATCGACTGGAAATATTGGAAAAAAGTATGATTCTGTTTCACAGCTTTTGATACTACATTGTTGTAGTACAACTTACTGTAATTTTTTGTTACATTTTCACAATAAAAATATTTGCTGTGATTGCTGTAACAGAATAAAATTGCTGCATTTAAAAGAAAATATACGAATGTAAGTATTTTTTTTTTGTATTTAAACATAAGAAATTCAAAAAATGTATGATTTATCTTTTGATTTTTTGTATAGTCGGTGAAAATTGACTCGTTGTAAATACACTTTCGGTCTTCTTTCAATTCTTATGTTGAATTCAAAATCTTCGTCGAAAATATTTATATCGAAATCCATTTTTGATTTAATTTTTTTTTATTTGTGTCTCTTCAAAGTTCAAATATCTCACTTCTAAAAAAAAACAATATAAATGGCCTCGTTCACTTTGCACTGAGATATGTTATATCGAACAATTCAACGTAAAATGTAAATTTGAAGTCAGCTGTTGTTGACATTTCTCTTCAGACGTTCTAAATATATATTTTGCCTTCTTTGAACTCTTAAGGCAAGACCGCACTCAACTTCAGCGGAACTACACTTCACGTATCTTCAGAATAGATATTTATTTCTCACTTTTGTTCTTTTGTACAAAAGTAGGCCTATGTAGTTAAGCCTTTATTTTGAATAATTAACATTCTTTCGTTATTTTGACGTTCATGGATTTTGGGGTTATTTTGTGATAAAACAAAAAGTTTTTTAATCACTTCATTTTCAAAGACCCTGTTTAGATTGGGAAGTTTGTGCACGGACTTACGCCAGTTTGTAGGAAAGAGACGTGCGGAGTAAGAGGTCTCGTGAAGCATGTAGAAAATATAAACACCGGACTCACGAGTCTGCTTTGTTGTTCTTTCAATATGGCAGTTGTTGTTGTTTCAATGCATTTTGAGGCACCTCACAGTTTGTAATGTAAACACGGTGGTACTCACCAGTCCGTACTCAATCTTCCCAATCTAACAGGGTCAAATATACTCGTATATAAATTATACTCAATTACGAAAAACTATTATCCAATTCAATCATTTGTATCCAAATCGTTTTTTGCTAACTTATGGTGGATTTACATGTATTTGAGTCTGTATAAAGCAGAAAAGTAGAGCAGGACAGATGCATACAAAAAATCCGAGCGAGTGAAAGAGAACCATTAAGAACATGAACATGTTCTTCTTCATTTCAGCATTATGGCACTTTCCTATAATGCAGAAACAAAGTTCTTCTGCATTTTGATCTTTTCTCTCTATCTAACAAATATACATTTTGTATTTAGCATCCCTTTTTTTGTGCAGAAACCAAATGCAGATACATGTAAATCCACCATTAAAGACGAAAGACAAAACAACCGAAAAAAAGAATGGTGTAGTCGGGGTCTAGGTCTACATCATCCAGCTACATCATACAACACTTCCAGTGGGATATGTGAAACAGAAAAATGTAGCTGGTGTAGTTGTAGAAAGTAGTTGTATGATGTAGTTGATGTAACTGATGTAGTAGCGCTGAAATAGGCCCCAGGGCACTAAATTTAACATGAAATCATACAATCACAAAGGTTGCAACATGACAGTACTGAACAAAAGTGTTCGTAGAAATAAATAAAGCTTATAACTTATTAAAAACGTTGGCATTAAAGACAAAATTATTTGTTAAGGAGTGGGCTATTGTTTAGTACGCCGATTTGACAGTTTAAAATATTTGAGCACTTATGCTTATTGATTTCGAAAATTTCGGATTTGTCTAATACGCGTCCGGCAGCTAAACAATGCAGTAGAGACACGTCATCGAAGGAGCATCCATGTCCAGACGTTTTTATATGTTGAGCGACTCCAGAAGAAGGTTCATGACGCATAGAAGCCTTTAGATGCTCAATAAACCTTTTTGAAAGGGATCTTGAAGTTTTTCCTGTGTAGAAGACATTACATTCTTTGCAAGTTACCTTATACACACCGCTTTTTGAATGTATAGGTATTTTTGTAGTAGCCCGTAGCGTAATGGTCACGCTGGAGGTCTGGGATCGCTTCCCAGCCTCGTCCACCTAAAAACTAAAAAGTTTTTTTTCAGGGCTACTGCCTCTTGCGAGGAATTGACAAATCCTCCAAGAGTATCACTTGTCACGAATAAGTGCTTCTCGTCTAGCCGTTCGGATTCGGCATAAAATTGTAGGTCCCTTCCATTCCTGTCGAAAGGCGCACACAGGAATGGTTGCGAGTTGTTAGTCACTAGGCCCTGGTTCTTGATGAGCCGTTGTGCCACCCGATTTATTTTTTTATATAGGTATTTTTGCTCTGATTTTGTTGTTACAGAGAGCGTTTTTTAAGGTAAAATTATTGAAAAAATTGGTTTTATATTTATAGATGAAAGAGGACTACTTAATTTTTCGGATACTCCAGGAATGTAAGGGATTTTCCGCCAACTTTGTGGTTCTTTTTCAACTGAAATTGGGAAAATCGATTGGAGAGCTAATTTCCTGGATTTTTTCTGCAATAATCCATCAATAGTTTGAAGATCATATCCAGGGAAAGGATTTTGCTAATTTTGCCTATTTTATTTGGTTGATCGTAAGAAAGTATCGACTTTTTACAAACACGATTCATGTTCTCCTGATTCAAAATATGTGTATTTTATTTTGCCGTTTTTGCCTTTTTAACCCGTTAGTGCTTTTTTTGCCTTTTTTACCCGTTAGTGCCTTTTTTGTCAATTTTTACCTGCTTTCTTTTTTTTTATCAAAGTTAAAGTAAAAAAATTCACAAAAATTCTACAAATACAAACTGCATGTAGTTTTTCCATTTCCAATTGAGATTATTTCACTTAAAAACATGATCCTAACACAATCTAAAGCGCACAGAAAACAAATTTGCTCGCCCATACATACAAGAAAAAGAAAGCAGGTAGTCTAGACTGCAGATAGAGTTACTTTGATCTTTTCACAATAAAATTTCTTGTCCTTTTTTTGTTTTCTTACTCATAAAAACTACCTATATCTTGGCATTTCTCTATGAATGATCGGGAATTTCCTTGCACTGCAAAGATCAATGAAAATTTGAAAAAATTGAAAGGGCCAATAATTGCAAATGAAGTGTTGAAAAAGTTAACTACTGTTTTTAATGTAAATCGGAGACTTAAAACTGTTGAGCAAATGCTGTAATAAATGGTGACGTCAACTCCACACTTTCCGAAAACGTTGAAGTGAATGATGTAGAGACTACAGAGTTTAAAATGGGCTCCACTCGTTTCTGATCAAGTAGAAAGGTCCTTTAGCTGTTACCTGAGAACTTCAAAAAGCTGTTGGTAGTTCAATTCTATTATAATTAGACGTTAAGTTATGTTAATATTCTGTTTATTTAATAAATGCCTTTTTTTGCCTTTTTAAGAATATTTGTTTGGCTTTTTTGATTCTTTTAGGTCAGCAAAATCCTTTCCCTGTCATATCCGTTCCTTGCAGCACTGTCCTTAATTATTTTTATTTTTTTTTCGAAACCATCTTTACCCAAAGGAACCCTAAAAAGACGATTTATCATGGAATGAAAAGCTGATATTTTTGTACTCCAGGAATTATGCAATCAGTTGAAGTTTCCTTTTTATAAATTTCAAAAACAAGTTTGTTGGATGAGATTAACAATCTTAAATCAAGAAAATTTATGCAATTCGGTACATACTCCAAAGTGAACGTAATATTGACGACCAAATTATTCAACACTGATTCAAGGAAGAGAGAAAGATTCCGTTGGGTACCTGTCCACACACAAAAGTTACCGTCCACATACCTAACCCAGGTAAATATGTTATGTATATGCGGACTTTTTGACGAAAATAACTTTTGTTCGAAATTATCCATACAAAACTCAGCAGCAAAGGGGTAAAACAAAGATGCCATGGCAAGTCCCGAAGTTTGGCTGTAGTATTTCCCATTAAATTCAAAGTAATTTTGGTCCATGCATATAGAAATAAGGTTTATCAGTTGGCGGCATTTTTGTTCATCCTTTACACACAATGACAATTATTGGTGTTTAACAGTAAGTAGCAATAGGTATCCCTTCTATACGATTTTTCATTTTTTCGCACCAACCTAAACGATCTAGCCTTTTGTCACACCTTATAGTATAGGAAAATTAGTCAAAATAAGGTAGATATTTCGGAAAAAATGGGAGAAAGCTGAATTTTGGTACACACGTTCTGTGAACCTTCCTTAATAAGCCCAGAAAGTTCCGCCAAGATATGTTGGGTGCTAGCTTATTTATAACGGTAAAAAATCAAAATAAAATCGTTTTTTTCCCAAAAAATCTGTATATCTCCATTTCTAACGGTTTTTCGTCCAAAAAACTTAAGTTCAAAATTAAAGAACATACAATTTAAAATAAAAAAGTCTGTACAACTTTTCTTATAGCCTTAACCGTTTCTGAGTTATTAAGCGTTAAAAAATTATTTTTTTTTTCTATTTTTCGATATGGTGAATTGCCAAAAAAAAAATCTTTAAAATCTTTAAAAGTCTAAGCTTAGTCGAAAAATTATATTTACAAAATGTGTTCATTATGAACCTTTACATAAGCATGCATTAACAGTTTTTTTTGTAAAAGCCATAATTTTTACGATATCATTATTTTTAAAAAATCACCAAATGTCGAAAATACTGGTTTTTGGCTCTTTTCTCTTAAATGACGAACTTTTCGGAAAAGTTTTTATACTTATCTTGTAGATTTTAATATTCTCTAGAGAAAATATTATGACACTTTTTTGCGTATAACGCATCAGTTGCAAGATATTGCGACTTCAAAAATGGTAAAATTTCGAACATTTTTGAATAAAAAAAAATTAAAAAAAAGATATTATTTAAAATGACGTTATAAATATTATATAATTAAAAATACATACATTCACCTTACCTTTTGTCATATTTATGTTTGTGTTATGTATGTAGTTTTATGTATGTATTTAAAGATATATGCAAAAACTGTTTTTTTTGGCAATTCCACACTATCGAAGAATAGAAAAAAAAATAATTTTTTAACTCTTAATAACTCAGAAACAGTTATAGCTATAAGTAAAGTTGTACGGACTTTTTTATTGTAAATTTTATGCTCTTTAATTTTAAACTTAAGTTTTTTGGACGGAAAACCCGTTATAAATGGAGATATACTGACTTTTTGGTAACAAAACGATTTTTTTCGTCTTTTCACCGTTATAAAAAAGCTAGCATCCAACATATCTTGGCGGAACTTTCTGGGCTTATTAAGGAAGGTTCACAGAACGTGTATACCAAAATTCAGCTTTCTCCGATTTTTTCCGAAGTAAAAGTCTAATTTTCCTGGACTATTTTGCTAAATACGCATTTACTTTTATTAGGATACATTTAACCTAAAAACATTTACCAATGCTTTCAACCTTTAACAGAACTAAAAATATGTTTTTTTTTTTTAATCCACGGAAAAAATTAGCTTTTAAAATATGTATAAGTACCTATTTACGAATACCTACATGTGTATGCGAAATTATTGAAACTTTGAAGGACCTCCAAATCCTCCCACAAATTTTATTCGAAATCGGTGCTTCAGTTTACGAGAAATAAAAAGAAAACGGTTTAGGTCAGGTACCGTTAATACCAGGGGTGGAATCGGCTAAGGTGATATGTGATAAGTCATAGTCATTATTGACAAATTCCGTCTGCGTAAGGAGACTGTCACAAGTGCTAATCATATTTTTGTGACTATTTTCTGTGACAGCTATTTAGCTATCACAGAAAATAGTCACAAAAATATGATTATCACTTGTTATGCAGACGGAATTTGTCGATAATGACAATCACTTATCACATATTACCTTAGCCCCAGGTTTCTTTTATTTTACAAAAATGTTAATCATATTTTCAGTAGTAGTAGCACCTAACTACTACCTACACATTAATTTAACAACATTTCCAATACTACTTCTCAACTACGAGCTACAAGCTACAAAGCCAACCAATACAACTCTTAACATTACACACTATAGACTGTACTGGTAGAATGGTGAAGTGGTGAAGTACAAGCAAGTACAATACAACGTACAACAACTGTACTATTGGTATGGTACGTACTAGCTACGTACATGTTTTGTATCATACAAATATTATTGTGGTAAATTCGTTCGTAGAGTTGACGCGCGCCGGCTCGCTATAGAAGTAGCAGCAGCCAGCACCAGCAGGCATCAGCAGCTGGTGGTTTCTTTCAATCATTGAACGAGAAATAGTTGCCCTTAGTATGTGAACGTTGATAGAACTCGATGTGCCTATTGTCTCTCGACATCGTCGGAAACAGCCTTGTAATTATTTACCATTAATGTTTTTCGTTTCTGTTTCTGTTCTTATCTCAACTCCCCATTATTTAGTGAATCATTATAAAATTAAAGAACAAAAGTCAACAAAACGATTGACGTGTAGTGTAAGCAAATTAAACGGGATGCAATGAGATTCATCATCAATTTATTCGATTGATTGATGGTTCATGATGTGAAGTTATGAGAAGTGAATAAGAATATTTGATCGTTTTCGACAAAAATGTGTATCAATTTCAAAATAAAGAAAAAATATCGGCAATACAAATATTTAGGATTATATAATCAATTGGTTACATAAAATGCCTTGGAATTGTTTATGCAGCTCGGATAAGGAAAGACACAAGCTTGAAATAAGTGCGCCGATTTTAAATGTAAGTTCTTTCATAAATTGAAAATCCACATAAATTACAATATGTGCAGTAAATAGGCAACATGCCTTTACCGCGTTTTTAAGAACTGACCTAGGTCCAGTTCCAAAAAGCTATAATATGGATGAGTTTAAATTGAAGTAGAACATTCACGTTCTTATCAGTTATGTAGGGCAAACAAGAGCTTGTAAAATGAAAAGTAGGTAAGTTCTGTTGGGTTAGAAAAAAAAAAAAGATTTGTGTATTGTGTGCCAACAAATAATATGGATTCAAATTGAGATAATCTAAGATTGTTGATGAAAATTTCAAGGTTTAGTTAAGTGCCTATTATGGAAAATGTGTCAAAAGATAATGTAAGGAAGTGCTTAAAAATCTTTAGGTTGGTAGAAGGTAGAAGCCAACAGATCAAATCGTCTTTTTATGGATATTAAAACTTGTATGTAATTAGGGAGGTACAATTTTCGTGTAATTTTGCCTACCTTTAAAAAAAAAGTCGTCTGTCGATTAGGCCTTTTTTGATGATTCTCTGTAAGTCTATCTTAAAAATGTTAAACTCAAAATCAAAATTTTTAATTTAAATGAAATTAGCCTGTTTAAATATTGCTCTGTATGATTAGCTTAAAGCTATAAATAGGAACTAGTATAGTACGCATACAAAAAAAATAATTTAAATAAAGTAAGGTAATGTACATTGTACATGATATACAGTTCTTAAATAATTAATTCTAATCTTTTGGTGCGGCCGATTTTTGAAAACCTAGTTACCTAGTTACTTTTTTGACATCGATCGGGATTTGTCTGTGAATATGAATCAGACCGCGGAGGTGGTTTTCACCCATTGTTGATCCTCAATATGTTTTAAGGCGCCGCAATGAAGAAAAATACCTTTCTGCCGAAGAATTTGCTACCAGAAGCGTTGCAAGAATACGAAGAAAACTTTGTATTGTTCCAAAAACATCCTTATTGCATTTATTAATCAAATCCAGAGCAGTAACGGTAAGATGATTGGTCTGCTCCTTTTCTTTGACCCATTTTGGCGCCACAGTCATTTTTAAGAAAAAAAAGGCAGTTTCTATATTTAAGTCTAACAGTTGTCCAAAACGATCTAATAGGGACTCTTAACAGTGGTATCAACTCATCAGTATTATATCTGACTGTATTTTTCGGGATGAAAATCGTAAGTTTAAACACATCTAAGGTTTCAGGTTGAAATCTTTCAAACAAATCGGTTAGGTCAAGTAGAGGTGCATATAAGGTCAAGGATATTCTGTAGTACCTACTCTTCAGCTGAATTAGTGTCAAAATTGGGTCGGTAAATTTGGCGTCCACCATGACGTGGGATATGAGGAATTTTTAGCTCAACATTTAACTGATCACCTAAATGTTTTTGCACGCTGCCAGATGTTGAAATTAGTATACAGGGTGTCCGGTAATGCGTGTGCCATACTTTGGGATATGATTCTTGGTCATATTCTAAGAAAAAACTGTTTGACATTAAAGTCCGATTTTGAACTTTGACATCCCTTTTTGAGGATTTAATAAAAGTCTAACTTTGGTGTACCATGACCTATGTTAAGGTTAATTTCTCTGTCACTACTAATGGTATACACCTTATTTTAGAGTTTTTTTTACAAAAAATACTAGCCTTTAAAACTGCGTTAAATTGAGCTGATATCTTTTTAGGGTTGCCATATATTCAATTTTAAATGGTGTTGCATTTTTCTTGCCCGAGCGAAATTTTGATTATATAAAGTTTTCTTATTTTTACCTGATCAACAAATTAATAATAAAAATAAGTGCCTCCAAAAACCCATACATTTTATGATACTTGGGAAAATCTAAAAAAAAATTTGGGGTTTTTTTTACCTATTTTTATTGCAGCACTTGTCAATTGAAGTGGTTTTCCAAGGATTGATAGTTTTAATGTTATTTTTAAGAATGTGCACACATAAAAAGGGTTTAAAGTGTACGCATGCATATTTGACTTGCTGTCGAAACCCTTATTACCTTACATCTTCTCAGGGAGACTTAAATTTGGGGTATAAACGTTTAATGAGTAAATTAACTAAATAAGTGGTATAAAAGAATAGAAAAATAAATTCATTCATCAGATTATCAAGTTAAGTCACGATTACAGTTGGATAAGAGCACTTTTTGAAAAGAGCCTCGAATTTTGTAACTGGTTGCTAGAGAGAATCTTGGATGACAACTAGTAAAAAAACAGAATTCTTTGGACAGACGAATCTCAATTCCCAAGAAATGGTATTTTGTATTTCCATAATCTCCATTCTTGAAATCCACATTCAAGACGGCAAAGATCATTTCAGCACAGATTCAGTGTCAATATGTGCGCAGGTGTAATTGGAAATAAATTAATCGGATCTTTCAAATTAGCACCCCGACTTAATTCTACTATCTTAAGTTTTCAAAAAATAATCTACCAGACCTATTGGAGAATGTTCCACTGTTTCAACTAGCTTCGTCATATTTTAAACAAGATGGTGCTCCTCCCTACTATAGTCGTGATGTTAGGGATTGGCTGGATGAAGAATACGGTGGATAGGCTGAAATGGACCAATTCACAAGATCTCCCGATCTCACTGTACTGGATTTTTTTGTGTTAAGACGAATGAAATAAATCGATTACTCATCTGAAATAACAACTTTAACTGAATTAGAACAACGTATTTCGGAAGGATCACTTAAAGTAAGGCAAGAGTTACCGAGAATAAACATTCAAAATTAAATCCAAAAACGGGCTCTAGCACGCATTCAAGAAGCAGGAGGGCACTTGTTATTACTGTACTTGTGTGTACATAAAATAAAAAATTACTTAAAACTACACAAACTATTGTTTTATTCAAACCCTTTATTCCTCAGGGCAAACAATTTTTTTTTTTTAATTTTACATGTTTTAGATATTCCCAAGTAACATACAATGTATGTGTTTTTGGGTGCACTTATTAATGATTTTTCTTATTATTGTTTTATTCATCAGGAAAAAAATTGACCTCAAAGTCAAAATTTTGCTCGGGCAAGAAAAATTGAACACCATAAAATTGAATATCTGGCAACTCAAAAAGATATCAGCCCAATTTAAACGCAGTTTTAAAGGCTAGTATTTTTTCTAAAAAAAAGTTCATTAGTTCTGACAGAGAAATTGACCTTAACATAGGTCAGGGTACACCAAAGTTTGCTTTTTTTTTTAAATCGTCAAAAAGTGATATCAAAGTTCAAAATCGGACTTTACTGTAGAACAATATTTTTCTTATAATATGACCAAGGATCACATCCCGAAGTATGGCACACGAATTACTGGACACCCTGTGTATATTCTCTTGCCGACTAGAAAGAACGGAAATCGTGTTCTTTAGCTGCATTGCGCTGCTGTTAAGGTCAAGAGCTGTTGTTTGTAACAATTTGTTCAAGGACTGTGTTAAAAACAACATATATCAATTAAACACAATACCAATACTGGTAGGATAAATTGTGTAGTACATTAAGTCGTTACAAAGGAAGAAGCCTTGCTGGCTGTAGTTGGGTCACTTTTGAGCTTCTTCCTTAACTGGGACAAGATAATTCGGCCAATGCAGCCAGATGCAGCATTTCCATCCAAACTTCTCTTCGGCAGTCAATATTTTTCTGATTTCTCTCCAATAATTTTCTTCATCGGACTCTTATTCTTCAACAGTTCTTGAATAAGCTAGTTCCTCAAAAACAATGCTTTTTGTTGGAAAGAAATTTGGAAAACCTCTTTTCAAATCCTTGCCCTCTCCAAATGCTGTGAAAAAAAACCTGCCAGATTTTTGATTTCGATATCACAAAATATGCCCCTTTGAACCCTCATACTCAGATTTTGGTTAACCAATATACATCCACTCCACAAATTTGCTGTTGGCTCTTGTACTGTTATAGAGTAGGTATCTACTTGTATCCAAAATGAGTAGTGCACTCTCAACTTCTATTCTGGAAAAAAAAGAAACGAAAAAAGTGTTTTTTGTACGCAATTTCAAGAACGTGGAGTTGAGAGTGCAATAAATTGTGGATATAATTTTGATGTACCTCTAGATACCTAACATGATAACAAAAAGTGATGCGTTTGCCTGTTGGTTTTATAGCTTAAGGTAGGGATTGAAGTAGGAAGGCAGATAAAATTTTAATAATAAAAAAAAATTATAAATCTGAAAATTGGAATTGCCCAGGGAGGACGATTGCACCCATTGCCCCCCCCCCTAGATCGGCGCCTGACCTACCTAGCTCATTTATTGTAGATATGTAATGGGTTGAATTAATTACTAATGTACATATGTAGTATATGTTTTACATACCTTTCAATTACGTACATACAGATACTAGATTGGATCGTTTTCAGCAGCTTTGCTGAACTGCGTGCAACTCATTTTGTATACAACTGAACTCATCCTCATCATTTATTCCGAGTCGCCCTTGGGAAAAAGAAAATCGGGAAGCTATAGCCCTTATTGCGAGTTTCGTTCAACGTTCCATCCGAGTAAAGTCGAAAGTACCAAAAAGTTTGGTGAGTTAAAGTTGCTGCCAAAAGCTATTGGGATAGATGTATGTTATTGTGGTCCCTTATAAAAACTAAGCTGCTGAGATCTGATGCAACCATAGATTAAGATATTTCAGACGACACTCACAATAAGGGCCTATGTCATATTAGTCGTGTTTCACAAAAAAGATATACATACCTGTGTAGGTACCTAGTACACTAATAATCCACGCTTAATTGCACCTCGCTTAATTGAAAATCCCGCTTAATTGAAAAAGAATATGAAATTTTGTCTTAAATAATTTTTTGTAAAAATCGTATGCAATTTAGTAGGTACCTATATATATGTTGTCCGGCTGCAACGCAGCGCTTCAACTCCTCCTGGAGCATAGGGCAGCAACAAGATCCTTCCATCTGTTCCGATTAGCCGCAACTGGCCTTAGCTGTGGCCACGATTGAAAACCTTGAGACTGAGCTTCCTTTAAAACTGATGACCTCCAAGTTGTTTTTGGTCTTCCAACGCGTCTGTTACCCTGAGGATTCCATCCAGAGGATTGCTTCGCGATATTGTCGTTAGGCTTCCTCAGAGCATCCAATTTTGTCTGTCCGGTCCTATTCCACAGTTCAACGTTCGGTATGATTTGCGGCCACCGGATCTTCAGAATGTACCGCAGACAACGGTTAACGAAGGCTTGCAACCTGCTCGAGATGTTTGCAGAGCATTTCCATGTTTCTAACGCATATAACAGCACAGATTTAACGTTGGATTCGAAGAGTTTCAACTTGGTGCGTAGCGATATTTAGCTGGACTTCCACACAGGGGAAAGGATTCCAAATGCACTACGGGCTTTTTTTATTCTATTGTTAACATCCAGGGCCGTTATACCATCGAGTGCTATGAAGCTTCCCAGATAATTTAACTGCGTGACCTCCTCTATGGGTCCCTGCCTCAGAATAATTTGTTGCGTGCCTTGGCCCGTGGTCATTATTTTGGTCTTATTTGCGTTTATCCTTAAGCCAGCTACTTCCCCATTTAGTTGCAGCAAATGACACATTTGATTTAAACCAGCCGTGTTGTTTGCCATGAGACATATATCTTCGGCATAATCTATGTGGCTAAGTTTGGCAAATAGACCCCATTGGATACCATGCCTTTCATTTTCACCCACCGCGGCAGTCATCACATCGTCAATTGCCAGCAAAAATAGAATTGGTGACAAGACATCTCCTTGTCTCACTCCTTGACGCACACCAAAGGAGTCGGAAAGCTGTCCATTGTGCAAAACGAGACCCCTTGCGTTGTTGTAAGACTCTTTAATAATAGCGACAATTTTCTCAGGGATACCTCTCGCAATAAACGATCTCGAGATGCATTCTCGATTTACCCGATCGAACGCCTTCTCAAAATCTACAAACATGAGGTACAGCGGTGATTTGCAAGGCGTTGATGTGGTCGATGCTAGATCGGCCACAACGAAACCCCGCTTGGTGCCTCTTGAGGGTAGACTCGATCCTGGATTTTATCCTCTCGATAATAATGGTTGCCATTAACTTCGGAAAAATGGACAGTTATTATAGTTTTTAAGGTTCCCTTTCTTTGGTTACTTCACAATAACTCCATCCTTCCAGTCCCCTGGGTAAGTTTCACTCTCCCAAACAGCCTGCACTAGTTTAAGCAAAAAACGGGAAGCTGCTTCAGGGTCTGCTTTTAGGAATTCTGCGGAAAGTCCAGCTGCTTTGTTTTTCTTTAGAAGATGGATCGCGTTTCTAATCTCTGTACTTGTCGGGGGACTGCGCATATTTTTTAATTGAGGATTCAATTCTGCATTGTGGTCGTAATTTATCAGTGCACAAAAGTGCTCCTTCCATCTTTGTAGCTGATCTTCTATGTTCACTAGAAGGTTGCCGTTCAAATCTAACACGGGATGGTTAGTGTTACTGCTACTACGCTGGCCGACAATGTCTTTAGTGATTTTATACAGTTCTCTTGCGTCCCCTCTTTCTACAGCATGTTCCGCATTCTCCTCAAGTTTGTCCATTCTTGCTGCAGGTACCTACCTATCTACTATTTTCAGTTTAAGTATTCAATTCTCTTATCAATTCCAAGTCAAACTCTAAAAACCAAACGCTCATGTTTTCTATTTTTTGAGAACATTGAAAATTTATTTATTATTATTAGTTGTTAGTTAACGAGAGATACATCAAGCCTATATCACACTCCTAAAGTAAGGTATCCATCTGGGTATTTTACAAAAAGAGGACAAATAGGGAACAAGAAAGAGACCATTACAAAACAAAAAAATGTTTTTAAATACAAAATATAAATAACTTATACAAAAATTTAAATTTTACAAAATATTTAAAAAAAAAAAATGCACATTCACAATCATACAAACGTTGGAATTATATTGCTGGACAAAATACAACTAAAAAGTAAAATACAAAATAGGCCTTAGTAGGTAAGAAATGTAGTCTGCTCGTTTTAATAGGGGGCTAGTAGTAGCCGCCCGTAGCGTAATGGTTAGTGCAATGGACTGTCACGCTGGAGGTCTGGGTTCACTTCCCTCATCTTGCGAGGAATTGACAAATCCTCTAAGAGTATCACTTGTCATGAAGAAGTGCTTCTCGTCTAGCTGTTTGGATTCGACATACAATTGTAGGTCCATTCCATTCCTGTCGACAAGCGCACAGAGGAATGGTTGCGAGTTGTTAGTCACTAGGCCCTGGTACTTCACGAGCCGTTGTGCCACCCAATTTATTTATTTTTTATTGTAGAGTTGCCTTTATAATCATTAACATCGTCTTGATATTTTTATTTTGTACTTTTTCTTAGATAAATCGTTTACAAATTGTATAGAAGTTTTGACAACTGTATTTTCATTTTATTATAAAATGTACCTACTTTACAATGAGATTTTAAATCTATTAATAATTGACATCGATATACAAATGCATGGAATAAAACAAAAAAAGAGAACAAAAATAGATCCATAAAGAAAAGGTAGTGTAAAAAAGGTCGGAGTTAAAAAAGAGAACATATTCTCTTTAAAAGAGATAAGATGAACACCCTATCCTCACGGTTGCCACTTTGAAATAAATCTTGTGACCAAAATTGGAAATAAAAAGGACCAAAACGAGTAAAAAGTGACCAAAATAATTAAAATCTGAAAACTCCATAGCACACAGAAAATTAAAGTCATATTTTTCTCATTTATGTATCATCATAAATAATTAATTAGAAATTAACAAAAATAAATAAACAAAAAGGTACAACATAATTCACAAAATTACTTTAAGGGCAATGTGATCACCCGTTCTTTATAATAAAGTTAGACCGCACAAGGTGGAACTGCACTGCAGCAGAACTGCGATTCACAATAATTTGTATGAAATTTTATGAAGTTCAGTTGCCGCTTACAATTTCATGCAAATAATGTTTTGCCGCGTCCCGTCGCGTCGTGAAGTGTAGTTCCGCTGCAATTGTGTGCTGTCTAACCTTAAAAAACATAAATAAATAAACATAAAGGTTTATTTACTAAATCACATTTTTTCACTGCATTTTATATTAAATTCACAATATTTTTTAAATCAATCAATAGGAAATTGCGTATAGTTAAATTGAATCTACTAAAATGTACACACATAGGGGCGTATTCATAGTCATTTTAGAGTTGGTTCTAAGTTAAACATAGGTTTAGTTAAATTTTTGGACGTTTTTTTTATTTTTTTAAGTTCATAATTTCAAAATATTTGAAGCTATTTGTGTAGTATTATACCAAGTTAATTATCTTATACAAATATAAAACCAACAATTAGTAATTAAAATCGGTCTGTTTTCCTTGAGCCAAAATTGTCTTAAACTGTAGTTTAGTTAAACCTGGGTCTATCTGCGACTATGAACATGCCCCATAATATCTACTTATTTAAAAAAAAGGTTTCTGTCGACAAAACGCTATGTCACATGTTTTTTTTTATCATAAAGCTCTTTGGACAACATAATATTATTAATGGTGTCAAAGTTAAGTCTGCTTCTGAGCTTAGGTTTAATTAAACTCAAATCATAAAGCTTTCTTTCAGCAGCAGCTGAGCTGTGTGGTAACGACAATAACAAACCTTTAGCAATGTTGTTTTAATTTTACAAGAAAGATTTATTAGTGTATCTCATTACTTGCCTATCCATTTTGTATGTTTTGTTTTCAACAAGAACCAACAAAACGAACAAGCGAAATAGACGGAGACGCTTAAACCCAAAAATATTTCAAACTTTCCATCTGTCAATAAATTGTCAAATGAAGTGGTCGTAGATGGGTTATGCAGTGCATTCAATAATACATGCAACGTTTACATAGGAGATGAAAAAAAATTGCACTTCATTTTGAGAAAATGAAAATTAAAAGTCGAGTTTTTTTTTCATAATTCTTCTTCAAAAAAAGTGACCAGATGGATAACAAAATGACCAAGTGTAAAAAAAATTACCAAATTTGGTCACAAATGACCAACGTGGCAACCGTGCCTATCCTAAAGACAGCAAGGAACAAAATAAAAAATATACATAATTACAAGTTAAACATAAATAAACCGTGGCAACACTTTTAAGAGGCAAATTGGTGCTGGCGAATATCAAGGACGCATACGTGGGTGCATCTGTGTATAGTTACTGTACTATCAATAGTTTTGGAAAAAATATTTTCAAACTCAAAACTAAAAAAAGAAAAATAAAAAACAGTGAACTCCTTTTTCGTTTCGAAAATATGGAATTAGGTCAGAAATCGGCTGGTGAGTTTTGAAACATCATGTGCTCCTAATAATTGACACATATTGCAGTTCTACTTTTAAAATTTAAACAAACGCGTTTTGTCACCCAATTCTGACTTAAGGGTCAGATGATCGGGTTGACAACCGTCATATAGCTTAAAACACAAACCTATTAACTTTATGGTAGCACCCTCAAGTTTTTGTTGTTGTTTCAGCCAAACCTTGAACAAAGTTTTTAATTCGCAAATAAGAATCTTTTAAATTTAATTGATTCCTAAATTAACTTAAAAATGTTTGCTAAATGAGCCGACTTTCAGTCTCATAAATATATAATAATAAATAAATCCATTTGTTTTCCATGTTAGGATTTCAGAATTTATGACACAATTTGCCGATAATGCGTGCCTATTGCCTAAGCAACTTTGAACGTAGCGGTTTCCAATAAGTACCGCACATGAATTTATAATGTTTCCTTCTGTCCATGTCGATGCGTGCGCGGCGCGGTACAGCAGCGGAACTTTTCAATTAAACGCAATTTTTAATTTGTAAAAGCGCAAAGCGAAATCAAATTCAGTGATGATCATATAAATGGAACAGTAGCTGGTTGCGACTCGTTAGGTAGGTTGTGGATTTACAATTAAAATTTGGCATGAAAATGGAACTGATGATGTACGTTAAATAGTCGTACGTGAGTTTGAATAATGTATGTTGTACATACATAGTTGTTTAAAAGGTAGACTTTGCCTTCATGATTGTAGGTACAATCTAAATTGTATTATGTTTGTTCATTATTAAATCGTTCTATATGAATGACCTCGAATTATCATTTTCAAGAATGTTCGATATTCTACCAAGTTGAAACTTAACTCTAGTGGTGTAGGGCGGGGATAGTTGGACCACTTTTTTCTGGAAGTGTTATACTTTGAAACTGGGATCAATTAAAAGAATGGACTTTTGGCTTCTAAATGCAATTTAAAAAAAATGAAAATGTGTAACAGCAGAAGAATTATATAGCCAGAATTATCATTTTCAAGAATGTCCGATATTCTCCAAAGTTGAAACTTAACTCTAGTAGGGTAGGGCGGGGATAGTTGGACCACTGTTTTCTGGAAGTGTTATACATTGAAACTGGGATCAATTAAAAGAATGGACTTTTGGCTTCTAAATGCAATTTAAAAAAAATGAAAGTGTGTAACAGCAGAAGAATTATATAGCCAGCACCGGTCCCTCTTGCCCCACACCTAGTTTGATGCACATATTATGACAATTAATGAAATCCACTTAAAACATTTAAATTTTACTCACATAATTTTAAAATATTATAATTTGGCTCAAGAAAATACTATAACTTGTTGTGAGACTAGAACGAACAAAAAGAAGCAAACATGTTATTTTTACTTTGGCACTATACAAAAACACAAATCGGTGTGTGGTTGCCGTTCTACTGACAAAGTGCAACTGAAACCAGATTGGGGCGTGCTTATTAATGAGCACGCTTCATTCGTGATTAATCATATTCGTGTAGGACTTTTATTTATCAAGTAATTCGCGTGGTCCAACTTGCCCCATGGTTCAACTAGCTCCGCCATACACCCTACCCATTTGGCCAGTTTTGCAGTGTGGGGTTAGAGTTAAACCCGAGTTAACTCTTTGGATTAACTCAAAAAATATTTGTCATATTTTATCTTCCGTGTTTTTTAAGGGATTCTGAATTCATCATCAATTAAAAAACAGCTTCCTGCCGTAACTGTAGACAGATCTATTTCCAGAATTAACTAACTCGGGCTTAACCGAAAAACTGGGCCTTAAATGACTTATGATAATTTAACTAAAGTATTTTTGAATAAATAAGGAAAGTGGCAGTGAAAATAATTTTCATGCTCCGGGTTGAGGGAAAACATTACCATAATATTACCTATACTTTGTATATATATACCTATTACTAATAAATAAAAAGTGAAAAATTGAACTTAAATCCACCAACACCGATATTTATTAATCTAAGTAGGTACCTAGATACATATGTATATCTTTCTTTATGTACAAAATATACCTATACATAACATTATGATTATGTCTTGAAATGTATTGCAGAGCAATTTTTGTAATTTAATAGTCACATACAGTAAAAACCACAGTGACATTGACTGTTTTGCTTGACAAAGGAAAGCCTATCTTTTGTTTAACGTTTTAAGGAGAAGTTCAAATAAAGGTAAGCCAACTTTGCTCTATATATTTATTTCGTAGAGGTACTCAGTATCTTCTTGTTAAAAGAAATGATAAAAGAAAAATTTTAAAACAGTAACTTCATCTTGTAACTCGTTTTCACAATGAAAGTTTTGATTAATGGCTAAAGTAATGGGATACGGATAAATGTGATCTCGGTCTCATAATATTGCACCACTTGAGATAGGTTCAATTTGCATTTTCCATGTAGTTGAATTTCTAAGAAAATACCTAGTAGTAGTAGTAGCAGTCAGCTTATTAGGCTTGACGATTCTTTATTCCGTCAATTTCATTGAATTTTTGAACAACAACAACAACTGCTATAGCAACGAGACTATCGTTACCACGGTTGTACTTCGAAATAAAACTTGTGACCGAAATAGAAAATAAAAAGGACCAAAACGAGGAAAAAGTGACCAAAAAAATTAAAATCTGAAAACTTCATAGTACACAGAAAATTAAAGTTAGCCATATTTTTTCATTTATTATCATAAATAATTAATTAGAAATTACTAAAAATAAATAAACGAAAAGGTACAAGATAATTCACAAAATTACTTTAAGGGCAAGGTGATCACCCCTTCTTCATAATAAGAAACATAAATAACTAAACATAAATGTTTATTTACGAAATCACATTTTTTCACAGCATTTTATTTTAAATTCAAAATAATTTTTTTCAAATTAATCAATATCTACGAAATTGCTTATAGTTAAATTAAATCTACTAAAATGTACACACATAATATCTATTTAAAAAAAGGTATCTGCCGACCAAACGCTATGGCTTCACGTTTTTCATCGTGAAGCTCTTTGGACAACATAATATTATTTATGGTGCCAAAGTTCTTAACTTAGTTTTAATTAAACTTAAATAAAAAAACTTTCTTCCAGCTGCAGCTGAGCTGTGTGGTAACGACAATAACAAACCTTTAGTAATGTTGTTTTAATTTTACAAGAAAGATTCATTAATATAATATGTTATTACTTAACTATCCATTTTTTTTGTTTTGTTTTCAACAAGAACCAACAAAACCAACAAGCGAAATAGACGGAGTAGCTTTAACGTTTAAACACAAAAATATTTAAAACTTTCCTTCTGTCAATAAATTGTCAAATGAAGTGGTCGTGGATGGGTAATGCATTTCGTTCAATTTAACCTTTGAGTATATAATATGGAGTGCTCGTTTACATTCCAAAAACGTAACCATCATAAGGGGCGCGGTAATCTATGCGGTATTTCAATTCTCAATATAGAGAGGGCTTTTACAAAAACACCATCATAGCTGTTAGCTGGCAAAATACCCTTTCTATATTGAAATCACGCCCCCTATCATAGGCTAAAGTACTACAATGCATTAGGGATAGGAACGAGCACTCCATATTATATATACTCAAAGAATTTAACACATGCATCGTTTACATTAGGCGATGAAAAAAAAAATGTACTTCATTTTGAGAAAATGAAAATTAAAATTCGAGTTTTTTATATTTCTTCTTCAAAAAAAGTGACCAGATGGAGAACTTCTTCGTCACTTTACCGGTGATTGTCATGATCTCGAGGGGGACCACAACTCTCCCACTCAACTGCCTCACCTAAGGTTCCACTTGTAGGGTTCACCGGGTTGACCTCAGAAAACGTCGACAGGTCTCCCAGTTTTTGATTGTTTCATGTCCGAGGCCAACTAAATGCAGGTGACGTTGCATTAGTTTCATCCAGAAGTTTTTCCACCTGCCTTTCTTCCGCAATAGTATCGGAACGTCTTGTGCTATTGCCTTTTGAACTGGGTTCTCATAGCATCTTCTTTGTACATGACTGTACCAGCTAAGTTGGTCAAGCTGTATTTTGTCCAAGATGGTATTTTTGACGTGTAGGCTTCCTCGGAT
This sequence comes from Melangyna quadrimaculata, assembly GCA_949320155.1. NCBI lineage: Eukaryota > Metazoa > Arthropoda > Insecta > Diptera > Syrphidae > Melangyna > Melangyna quadrimaculata. The sequence goes on from OX439484.1 coordinate 137,561,341, forward strand.
TCTCTTGCTTGTTATTCGATCACGCTTTGTCACTCCTGCTGTAAAGCATCTTCAATTCAGCTGCCGTCAATTTACTCTCATACTTTTTGTACATTGTCCAACACTGTGAACCATATGTAAGCGCTGGACGAACAACTGCCGTGTAGAGCTTTCTTTTCAGCTAAGGGGGCATTTTTCATTTTTCCCGAAGTCATCCACCCTACGCTTACGCGATGCTTGATGTCTTCATCACAAGATCATTTGCTATTGATCATTGATCCAAGATATTTAAACTTTTCGCACTTGGGAAGCACTGTTCCATTCAAATAGATGTCCGAAATAGGCCTGTGTGGATGAAAAAAATGAACAGCATAGGTATTCTGTCTTTTTCGCGCTAATGCGGTATCCATTTCCCTCCAGAACATCCACCCATACATCAAGTGCTCGTTGCAATCACACAAAATCTTCACTTATCGTCAGCAAAGAATAACTGATTCGTTTTGGGGTCCGTCATCTTATTCTCAAGTAGAACGTCGAGGACAGTAATAAAGAGCAAAGGACTCAAGACGCTTCCCTTGTGCACACCTACTCTAATTCGGAACTCTTCGGTGAGTCCTGCGGGGCATCTTACCTTTGTTTTAACTTGATCGTACATGTCCATGATCATCTGCACGTAGACTTTCGGAACTCCTCGTTGCCTAAGTGCAACCCATGTCAGATCTCGTGGTTGTCTGTCGAATGCTTTTTCAAAATCAACCAATACAATATGCCAATTTTTTGAGGAATCCCGATTCTGATACTCTGATTCTTATACTCTGAATAGCATCTGTGGTTGATTTACCCGAAACAAACCCGCACTGGTCGTCAGACAGCCGTATTATTTTTCGTAGGCGGTCAACCAATATCCACTCAACGATCTTAATGGCGTGTGACATCAGCTGGATCGAACGGTAGATGTCGCAATTTCGAGAAATAAATGACCAAGTGTAAACAAAAATTACCAAATTTGGTCACAAATGACCAACGTGGCAACCGTGATCGTTACCGTTAGACTGTATGAATATCCAGTCTAATGATAGTCTCGTAGCTATTGCATTTTATTTTATTTTTCATTAAATTTAATAAAATATTTTGTCTTCACACTCAACTGTTGTTGTTTTGTACAAATGTACAATGTACATACATAAGACTGTATATAGGCTAGGCCCTAGGAGAAACAAAACACGCCTTTTGAACAAAATTCAATTGAGAGTTTTTTTTGCTACCTCTATTATTATTATTTTTTATTATCTTTATGTTTGCTTCATCTGAAACAAATTTTTAATTCTTCCTTCAACATACAACACAATTCTGATAAATTGCTGCGATCGAAATGATAAGTTCAGAAACTGAAAGCACACCAACTGGCAACATATAAGCCTGCCTGGCGACTGAGCATATCCCAAGCAGCGGGACAGAGGACCCAAAAAGGGAGTTAAAATCCTTGAACCCGCGAAGCGGGCCACCCAATGTACTGTTTATTGTACATAAACGGAAAGCTCACCAACTGACAACATACACAAACGAAAAACCTAGTATAACGTAACTTATATTATATTAGCCGAGTTTTTTTAATACTCATTAATTACTCACTTTTAAATTTTATAAGCAAACAAACACTGAGTAGTCTGATTTGTTTTTGATTCGCGTTTAAAATAAAAAAGCCAGTAATTAATGAGTATAAAAAAAACACGGCTATTATACCTATATATTATATTTTTTAATATGAGATTTTAGTTTTCGAGATTTTAGTTTGCGGGTTTTTGTAAATGCGAGATTATAAAAAGTGGGTTTTTGTAATTTCGAGATTATGAAAAGCGCGGTTACTGTAATTGCGAGATTTCGTAGCCAACCCATTTACTGCTTTAATAATGGGAGCGCTACGATATCTCGCAAACAAAAATGTCGAATAACGAAATCTCGCATTTTTTTTTATAAATCTCGAAATACGAAATCTCGCAAGCTCATAAACCCGCTTTTCATAAACTCGCAATAACAAAATCTCGCTTTTAACAATCTCGCACAATCTTCACAGCCAAAAATCTCGCAAATTTCAACTAAAATCTCGCAAACTTAAATCTCGCATTAACATGTGAAGTTGGAAAATTCCGAACTGAAAAATAAAATCCTGCAGATAGAAAATGAAAAATCAGAGGCCTAAAAAGGGAGATAAAATCCCTGAACCCGATATGCCGGCCACCAAAGGTACCTTTTATTACAAATAAACTGAAAACACACCAACTGACAACATAGGCGCCTGCTTGGCGACTGAGCATATACCCTAAGCGGAGCGACGGAGTCGCGTGAGCGGGACAGAGGACCCGAAGAGGGAGTTAAAATCCTCGAACCCGCGAAGCGGGCCACCCAATGTACTGTTTATTGCACATAAACAGAAAGCACACCAATTGACAACATACACGAACGAAAAACCTAGTATAACGTAATTTATAAAAGTCCTTTATGATTTTTAGTGCGAGATTTTAGCTTTCGAGATTTTTGTTTGCGGGTTTTTGTAATTGCGAGATTATAAAAAGTTGGTTTTTGTAATTGCGAGATTATGAAGAGCGGGTTTCTGTAAGTGCGAGATTTCGTATTGCGAGATTTCGTGTGCGAGATTTTAGTTTGCGAGATTTCGTAGCCAACTCTTTAATTGTGCGGTAAAAGAAATGTCTCAAAAGAAGTTCATAATATATCCTTCCTTGGAAAAGTCATATTTTTCCTGTTTCAGGTCGTCTGCTCAAATCACCGTTAAATTCTTAAATGTGTCTTTGAAGCAGATTGAAATATGTACATAGGTGCTGAAAAACACTACAAAACGGACAGACTATTTCACTTTCCCCTAAAAGACAGAGCCGCTGTTCTCTGAATTTGCGAAGAGGGTCGGGGTATGATGGCCGCAATAAAAATTGGGGTATAAGTATAATAGTTCATTAATAGAGGTATAGTTAAACCTTTATTAAACTGACAACGACGTGACGCTTACGCTATTGTTATTTTGTTTAAAACAAAATCATCCACTACCGTTTCCATTGAAAGAAAACTGCCCTAAGTTACCGGCACTCTTCCTCCTTTCTCATCGGATGCGTCTCTTCTATAAATGGGGGTTAACCGCACTTAATGATTGTTTTAAAATATTACCTTATGTGAATCAAAAATCGATGTAAATCTTCATGCAAAATAGAAATGGAATATACGGGAATATACGGAAAGCACTTTAACATTTGTTTTAATCCAAAACATTTTCGGAATCGTTTTTTCCATTCGAAAATAAACTTAACTGACCATAAAGCATAAACCATATTAATGTCATGATAAGTAAATATAATATTATAGAGGGAAGAAAGAAACAAATATAAACCACAAGAGTCCAATTTAGCTGAGCCTCTACGTAGCAGTGGACGCCGCCGCGCCGCTCCCACATTGATCAACACCATCGATTAAAACTCATAATAAAGGAAAACCCAAAAATGAAGGCACTTCCTCTAATTAGGATAGAACAGAGGGTTCCTCGGTTTTTCAATTCTTCATCCTCTTTGGCATCAAACACTCTTCACCATTGCATTGAGTTGTATGCCACATTGTGCAATTTCAAAATTGAATCCAACCGATGGCGATGGGTTTCATACAGTTCACGAGGCAGTGTTACAAATTTCAGCATGTGAAAATGAAATTACAAATTGAAGCTACTTGGAAACAAATTTGCCTTAAAGATGATAAACAAGATTTATCGTATTCAGCGCGGTCTCAAATGATACATACTTGAATTTTGTTATTATCGAGAGCGATATATAAAACCTTTCCCTCATCTTAAATCATTCCCTTAAATCAACGTTACTCTCCAGACTATAAAGTATGTTCTTCAGTAATGTGCTTGTTTTAGACATTGGATGATGACGAGGGGGATGTTTTGTGTGATGTTTGTCTGTTTGTTTTTGCTGGCCGAACCTTGTGCTGTACATTATCCGTATATGGCATGACTTGAAGCAATTCCCTTGTTTTTTTTCGAATTAAATAGATTTAGGTTAACCTGTGATGAGCGTTACTTTCAAGGGCTTGCATTTTCGTATACATATTCGTTAATTGATGCAGAGCTGTAAAAATAAAAGTCAAATATATCGAATAGGGGAAGTATGGATTGAAGTTTTCGTGTTGAACTCATAGAGCTTTAAAAAAAATTATACTAACATATATTATGTTCGAACATGTAAAACCACTGCTCCGATAAGCCTTTTCAGGTTATTTTGTATAAATTGTTTGCACTTATCAAATATATGTGACAGTGGGTAGTCCAAATAGTGGAAAGCTGCTGGGATCTGAAAAAATATAGTTCGTTCGCTAATTTATCACGCAGCAATTATTGAAGAACCATTCGCAACAGTGCCTTAATCCTGAAATCAAAAGATGTAGAATATATTATTATAGTACTCAGAAGCTCAAGAAACGAAAATTAGCTTTTCGAAACGCCATGCACTTAAATGAAAATCATACTAAAGTATTAATTGCTCTCATTCATTCTTCATTTGACCCGGGGTTTAGACGAGCGAGTAGAACTAGTAGCGTTTATGTGTGTTAGTGTATCTGAACACGAGCGAGTCAACTAGTAGCCTAAATAGTATAATATTTTTGCCTGCGAGTAGCCTGCCAGTTATCCTGCTTGTGTAGTGTATTGTTTTCTTTTATTTGTTTTGTTTCCATAGTTTCCTTAATTTGTATATTTTTCTGTATGAAATATTTAAAAACAAATCATACTAGTTGAAAAAACGCGCAGAGAGCTACTAGTCACACATACATCCATAAAACTAACACTATGATACAAATGCCTAGCCTATTTTGACATAAAATGTTTAAAATAATTTATATCTCCATACCAACAGTAGTTCAGTCATTTGGTAGTTTTGCCTAGAAAGTTTTGGAGTAGATTTGAAAACTTTTCATTTTTATAGATTTTGGGGTGCTCTATGCGAATTTTCATTTTGCCACCTTGCACCTTTGCCGCTATCGCCGCCATTCGTGGTAAAATGTCGAAAATATCATGTTTTCGCTAATAACTCCGAAACGGTAAATGCTATCAAAAAGTATTTCATGCAAAACTTGTAGATTTTGTAATCCCAAAAAAAAAAAGTTACGACAATTTTTTTCCTAGGACTCACCGTTAAGAAGATATCGACATTTCAAAAAACGTAAAATGTCGAGAATGTCACTTTTTCACGTATAACTCCTAAACGGTTCATATTTTTGAAAACATCTGAATGCAAGGTTTGTACATTATAAAACCCCCTACAGGAAAAAAACTATAATTTTTTTTCTTAAAAACATCCGCTTTAAAGATATAATTATTTTTAAAGTTTGACAAAAATTCTAAATTTCCAGTTTTTCCCTTTTTACTCTTAAAAGACGTAGTTGTCAAAAAAAAAAACTTGGACTCAATTTGTAAACCATAATATTTTCTAGAAAAAAGTATTGACAATTTTTTGCATGCAAGTCATAAGTCGCAAGATATTGGTACGTAAATAGTGTCAAATGTCGAAGAAATATATTTTTTGCATATATTTTTTTAACGGCACGTTTTATCGAAAAATTATCTATTCAAAATTTATACATAATGTAACTCTATATAAGCTTGCATTAACATTTTTTTTCTAGCAGCCATAATTTTTATTATATTATTATTTCAAGAAATCACAAAAACTCAAAAAATACCAGATTTAGCCATTGGAAAATATTTTGAACCTAGATTTTAGATTATAATATTCTCTAGAAGAAATATTATGACATTTTTTTTACATATAACACATCAGTTGCAAGATATTGCGACTTCAAAAATGGTCAAATTTCGAAAACATAGGTTTTTTAAATACACAAATTTAAAAAAAAATATTGTTTTGCCTGGAAGGTTTTGAAGCAGTTTTGAAAACTTTTCATTTTTATAGATTTTGGGATTCTCTTTCCGAATTTTCATTTTGCCATCTCGCACCTTTGCCGCTAACGCCGCCATTTTGAAAAATGGCGACCAAAAACAGTTTGGCGAGAAACTTTCAAAATGGCGGCGTTAGCGTTAGCAAGCTTATATGGGGTTACATTATGTATACATTTTGTTAAGACAATTTTACGATAAAACGTGCCGTTTAAAAGATATATGCAAAAAACCTATTTCTTCGACATTTGACACTATTAAAGTACCAATATCTTGCGACTTATGACTTGCATGCACAAAATTGTCAATACTATTTTCTAGAGAATATTATGGTCTACAAATTGAGTCTAAGTTTTTTTTCGACAACTTCGTCATTTAAGAGTAAAAAGCGAAAAACTGGAAATTTAGAATTTTTGTCAAACTTTTAAAATAATTATATCTTTAAATCGATTGTTTTTATGAAAAAGGGGGTAACATAATGTACAAACCTTGCATTCAGATGTTTTCAAAAATATGAACCGTTTAGGAGTTATACGTGATAAAGTGATATTTTCGACATTTTACGTTTTTTGAAATGTCGATATCTTCTTAACGGTGAGTCAGTCGTAGGAACAAAGTTGTCGGAACCTTTTTTCTTTGGGATCACAAAAACTACAAGTTTTATATGAAATACTTTTCGATAGCATTTACCGTTTCGGAGTTATATCTGAAAACCTGATATTTTCGACATTTAACTACGAATGGCGGCGTTAGCGGCAAAAGTGTGAGGTGGAAAAATGAAAATTCGGGAAGAGCACCCCAAAATCTATAAAAATGAAAAGTTTTCAAAACTACTTTCGCCCAAATGACTGGACTACAGGAGATAGATACAATACAATCTTAAACTAGTAAGGCCGTGTTTTTTGAGAGAGTGACTAGCAACTGAGCAAAATGTTTACACCCAAAACAATAACAAAACAAATTATTATTGAGAATTTTGTTTGTGTTTACTGTGTAGAACTTTTACTGAGTTGCTAGTCAGTGTTTCAAAAAACACGGCTTAAGATTCTTAGAATTTCATTATCTATTCACCAAAAAATTTCAAAACTCTAGCATTCTAATTAACAAAATTAGAAAATAGCCATTAAAAGACATTTTCCCTTTTATCTGCTACAATAATATAGATTATCAAAAAATCTTAACTTATTGCACTTTAAAATATATAAGCGTATCAATGAGAATTTTCACTTTTACTCTACCTCCCACCACTAAGCTAATCAATGATCTCAGCGTTGCACATGTGGCGTTACATTTTTTCGTTTCACACAAATTCAACGTTGAAATTTCACTCTCTACGCGCGCAAAGAAGTTTTACTTCAAAAAAAAAAGACCAATTAACTGTTTATTAAATGCAATTAAGAAAAGAACATTAACTACAAATTTGGAAGAGTTAATTATAAATGCTAGCTTCTATTATTAAAAATGAAAAACAATACAAAATTTAATCTACTCCTTTTAATAACTGTTTTTTAACGTTTGCCAATTTAAAACTTGATACTGGTGTTGATAAATCACTATAGGTGACAGAATCATACAAGCTGAACAGAAATTGAATCGAATTACCTACACCAACTAGCTACCTTTGAGAAAAACACATAAATTTGCTTTGCAATCTCTTATCGAACCCAACGAGGTTGTATTTCTTCACACTGCTCAATGAGTGATTCAAGATCTATTTGTTTGCAATTGAAGTAAAGAATGTTTCCAAAAATGTCACCACATCACCAATCGTAGCTATATTTCCAATTAAGGCTAAGGAACTCAAGAAACTTAGATCGATTCCGATAAGTCAAAGAATGTTTGCAGATGGCTTTTAATTATTATTTTTTAATCGAAGTACATATGTATATATGTACATAATATGTTGTTGCTTTTTATTTTGTGTTTTTTTGTATTTTTTTGGTTGTAATCTTGTTTGAGCATTGTTAGCAAACAAATCGATATTTTCTTCAAACTATTATCTTCATAATGTACAATTGTACATACCTAATTTCATTAATAAATCGCAATAGTAATTTTAATATTTATTATTGTTTATTAAATACAAATTGGTAAAATAATACATACCTGTTAGGCGTACAAACATATATGTATATTAGAGTGTCCGTTATTTCCCAAACTCATTTGTTTGGATAGAACACCCCGTCAATCGAAAGTTTATGCCGATAGAAAAAACTATTGATTAAAAAAAAAATTTTCTGAGGTCATAAACCCGTGCCTCTAAGGTCATACTTTTCCCATACAAAGGAGAATGTCCAAAAATGTATGGGTGAAAAACCCAGAGTCGATTAAGAAAAGTCATACATGGTTTGAAAGTACATTAATTGTAGATGACAAATATGGAATCATTTTCTTAAAAAGTTATCCCCGGGACTGGATATGATAATTTAAAATTTTTTAAAGCACAGTGTTTATTCACGTAAAAAAAGTAAAATGTGGAACACCTTCATATTGTGGTTGATTCATGTTATTCAATAGGTTAACCAAAATTCACTAAAATAAGCAGCCACAAGATAATTATGTCTTCATTCATAAAATGGCGGTTATCACTCATACCGTTACTCAACAGTTTCGATAAAAAAAAAGTTACCTACCTAAGCATGCCTAACTCCGAAATAAAAACGAAATCGGTAAAACTAAAAACTTTTCATCGGCAGTGGTACAATTCCAAAATGTTTTGTTTTCATAATTTATTCCGGAATTTCTTGGAAAGAGTACTTTTGATATATGTATTGACGAGACAAGTAATGCAATAATTTATAACTGTTAACACATTTTCGCATTAAAAGAATGCAACATTCAAAGTATGGGAATTTCACACTCTTCACATTTTATTTTTTTTTTTCTAGGGAACTATAACAGTTATTATGAATTTTTGAGAATTCTGATTGATTTATCGGTCCTTTAAGAAACTGCATTTAAAATGTATTAAACAAATTTAAATTATAATTTATATCTATTTTTTAAGTTAATAAATACTTTAACATTATATATATATTTCTCTTATTTTTCTCTCTCGATCTTCAGCAGTTTTTTTTATTGATTATCATTAAGTTATAAGTTTTTTTTAAAAAACTGCATTAAAAAAAATAATGAAAACAGATTAAAAATAATTTATTTCGATTTTTCAAAATATTAAATATTTTTATTTTTTTCAAGTATTTGTTTTTTTTTCCTATCAAAAAAAGTTTTTTTTTAATGATTTGTTTTGGCCAATATCTTGTTCAAGACCCACATTCAAAAATTAATAAAAAAAACTTTATTTGATAAGAAAATAAAAATTAAACACTTGAAAAAATAAAAATATTTAATATTTTGAAAAATTGAAATAAAATATTTCTAATTTGTTTTCACTATTTTGTTTAATGCAGTTTTTTTTTTAAAAACTTATAACTTAATGATAATCAATAAAAAAACAACAAAAATTGCTGGAGATCGAGAGAGAAAAATAAGAGAAATATATATAATATTAAAGTATTTATTAACTTAAAAAATAGAATTTATAATAACTGTTATAGTTCCAGAGAGAAAAAAAAATAAAATGTGAAATTCCCATACAAATTTGTATGGAAAAAGTATGACCTTAGAGGCACGGGTTAATGACCTCGGAAATTTTTTTTTTGATCAATAATTGTTTCTTTCGGCATACACTTTCGATAGACGGGGTGTGCTATCCAAAAAAAAATGAGTTTGGGAAATAACGGCACTCTAATGTTTATGTGCATGAAATGAAGGATTTATACATATGTATAATGCAGTTACCTTTTCGCTCATAAGGAACTTGACCTTGTGTCAAAAGCTGAAGTTCTTATTTTTTGCTCAATTTCTTACGAAAAATAAAACTACAAGTTTCAGACCTCGAGTTTCAAACGCAAACATGTTACAAATCGAAAAATCATCAAATTTTTCGTGCGTACAAATTTATTCGAACGGCATTAGCTTACAGAAATGGAATAATAACAAAAAGTTTCTAGTCACAACTTTTGTTTTTATATTTTTTTAAACTATTAAATCTTATATGATTCTTTTTGAAGTCACTTTTCTTTATAAAATAATCGCATTATAAAAAAAATGCATTGAAATTATTACATTAATTTAAATATTTCAATCCGACCGACGGTTTGTCGACTTGTAATCAAAAAAAAAAAAAAAAAAATGGGCATGACTGGATCGCACATACGTGCTCTCGTAGCTTACAACTTTAACGTAGCTAGAATTGTATGATGTACAAGTACATAGCTATTGGTTTTAAAATATTATGATATCATAAAAGAAAACAAATTAAATAAATTATTACTTTAAATTACTACAAATTTATTATTTTAATGGCTTTGAGAGTTAGAGCTCAAAATCAAGTATGCCATCTCATTTGTTTGATAAATATAAATTTATGAAAAAAAAAACATAAAAAATCGTTGGAGCGGTTTTCTTAAAAATTATTTTTTTATATATTAAATGTTTCACTCATTTTCAAAAATAAAATCTAGTATGCCAACATTTAGTATTAAATAAAATACAATTTTATAAGAAATAGAAAAAGATTTCATTAGTCCGTTTTCAAGATACTGAATTTCAAAAAAAAAAAAAAAATCGATATTTTTTGTAAAACCCAAAAAATTTTTTTGGAAAATTTGTTTATGCACAATTATTTTAATTGTGAAGGAGCTCTTGTATATAAATTTTGGTTGAATTCGGAGCAGCTGTCAACGAGAAATTTGAAAACCAAAAAATCGGTTCTATGACAGGTACCGTTATTAACCGTTATTGGTAAAATTTGTTTTCACCAGAATATTGGCTATACCTTAAATAATAAACATATGTACATCTTTTTATCAAAATCCTTGGAGCCGTTTTTGAGAAAAATAATTTTTTTCTTAACGGTTTTTCAACATTTGTATGGAAGGTACCGTTATTTTTGAATTTAGAAAGATGATTTTTTCAAATATTCTACAAAATAATAAAAAACTATCTTACCCCTAGTTTTTAAAATATTGACCAAATCGTTTTCGAAATATTTAGTTTTTAGAAAAAAAAAATGTAATTTTGGTTCACAATAATCTGTATATTTTTTAGAAGTTAAGCTTAAAAAAAATGAAAATTTTCGACTTAACCTTTTTCGAGATAATCAAAAACCAAAAAAATGGTTGCACTGGAAGTACCCAAAATATTTAATTTATGAAAATAAAAAAATTATTAAAAAGTAGCATTTCCTTAGCTTATTTATTTGAATTTTTTTTTTTTAAATCCTCGGACCCATTTTCGAGAAAAATATTATTTTCCATTTTGGCGAAAAAAAATTGTATGGCAGGTACCGTTATTTTTAGTCCTAAAACAAATTAAAAAAAAACCTATGGGCATACATACTATATACCAAGTTTGAAGAAAATCCCGCCAGCCGTTTAGGCTGTACGGGCGAGGACAGACAGACAGACAAACAGACAGACAGAATTGCGAGACCCACTTTTTTTGCGTTCTCTATAATCGTAATGTTAGGGAAAATTATTATCTCGATTTTTGTTTGCACGAATCCTAAACTTACCCTATAATACGTATATCGCAAGTAAAAATTGTAAATCTGAATTTTTTTAAAATAAAGTTATACATAATCTAATCTTATCCTGCGTTTTGTCTTTTGAGCGTGTATTTCGGGTCGAAAGAAGAATCAAAATTTAAGGGTGGGTATGTTCCTCCTTTAAGATGTTATATTATGACTCCAGAAATCTATTCTTTAATTTTGATTAAAAACAATTTTCTTTTTATAATGCATAGGTATTTGTTGAAAAATTAATGAAACAATTTTTCATAAACTAGCTATCTATGAGTGTACATATGTACAAATTTTTGTGCAAAGCTGTTAGTACAGACAAAATAGTACCGCTACAAATGTATTCCAAAAAAAAATTATTCCTACCTCCATGAAAGTTGGTGGAAACTTAATATTTGCCATACGAAAGAAGAATCAAAAGATTCTATAAAAATATCTTGCGGGAAGGGCGTTTTTTGACGGGAGAGATTGCTCTGCATCTAACGGAACTTTGGCTCAATCTATGCATATAACACATGTTTTCAAGGAACCTTTTAATGATAAATCTGAGGACATTTAATCTATGTATTTCTATGTAAGTATGACTTGAGGCTATTAACCTCGAAAAAAGATATAAAAATACTTGTTAAAGAAATCTAATAAGCGAAAATTTAATGATTTAAAACAAAGTCTAGAGAGAATTCTTATAAAAAAAAAAAATTGCGGGATTTTTAAATTGTTTAAAATAATTTATATTTCCCCAACCGGAACAAGGAGAGAATCCTCCTGCTTGGGAAAATTTGTTTTCACCAGCACGGTTCTTTGGTGAGTCTTGTTCTTGAATCCTCTCATCACAAATACATTACAATAACACAAAACAATATTAAACTCTAACAAGAAACTTGAAAAATCAATAAACCTGACTTCCATAGCTTCATTAAATCACAGCTCCGTCTATTGCATTATAGAAAAATAATTCTTAATAGACAAAATAAATTTCAACAAAATATTCTCTCAAACCGAATCAAAGATAAAAGGTTCGTTCCTTTACTTTAAATTTCTGTGATTTTCTGTGCATTTGTGTGATTTTCAGTCCAAAGCCGTTCCCGTACTCAATAATTTGACAGTTTTTTTTACAAAAAACAACGCTCACGAGAGAGTTAATAATTTCCCCTACCTGTGATTTTCAGTCCGAGAAATCTCTTCGGACTGAAAATAACAGCACAGCAAAATGTCAACTTGAGAGCAAAAGAATGAAAGCCAAACATCGTGCCTTACTTGTCCAGCACATTAGGTAATACGGAATTTGGTTGAATTTGCGTTCCCGTACTTTGGCACAGTTATGATATTTTTGAGAATATATCAACGTTGCTCTCCAAGATCTGACAGTTTGTGATTTTCTGTGCACAAAGTAAAGGATCGGACCTAAAAATTAAATTAAAAACAATCGCATTCTGTCATCTTCTGTCAATCAACGTTATCAGTAGTTCACTTATTCTCTAACTTTCCAAGTTGTAGGAAAAAGAACGTAACGTAAAGTATAAACATAAGGTATATGTAGTATCATAAAGGCCTTGGGAAACTTACAAAAAGACTTATCTAATCAATTAAGACAGGAAACGGAGAATATAAACTCTAAATTAGACAAAATAGCAGCCAAAAACCATGATATTGAAGAAAAACAATATTAATTAGAAGCCAAAATTAAATACATAGAAAAGACATTAAAACGAAAAAACGTAGTCATTTATAACATCAATGAAATAGAAACAGACAACGAATCCTTACAAAAATGCATTTTGGACTTTTTGAACAACATTCTTGATATCAGAACCGAAATTTCCGAAATTGATTTTGTAAGACGAATTGGGAAAAAAGGAGAAAGGACGCGACCACTTTTGGTTGGCCTTACCACCCAAATTAAAAAAGAAGTTATCATGAGGAATAAATTTAAGTTAAAAAAATTTAAAAACGCAATAATTTACATAAAAGACGATATGAGGAAAGAAGATATAAACTTCACTATCATAGAAAAAGCCATACCAAAAACTGACTATAAGCAAACTCACAATAAACATTCAGATGAAGGATTCAAGGCGAACCCAAATAAAAGAGCCCATGAAAGCGAAGTTCAAACATACAATGACAAACCAACTTTCTCTGGAACTAAAAAACACAAACAAAGTAAAGAACTTACGAAAAAAATCAAAAGAGCAGCGTTTATAATTTTTTTAAATGGAACTCTAAGGAAAACAAAGCAGACATTAACCAAAAAGAACAATAGCAACAACATAAAAACAATAGGACCTTACATACAATAGACAAAACGAACCATTTAAATCAAATGACATCTTCCTCAAGCCGGTTAGCTACCGTGAGGGATCAATCCCCCCAAAAATCTTGATGAAATCAAAGACTTCAAATAAAACAACGAAAGATAAAACTAATACTATAAACATATGTACACTAAACGCAAGAACTCTAGCGACGGAAGAACGACAGCAAGAACTAGATTTTGCAATATCTGACCTAAACTGGGACATCATTGGACTCTCAGAAACGAGGTTATTCGGAGAAAAAATTCTAGAATCGGACAACGGAATATTCTTCTATATAGAGGAAACCAAGGGCCTATATGGCGTTGGTTTTATAATAAAAAAGACTTAAAAAAGGACATACTGAACATTCGCTTTTTCAATGAAAGAATCTGTTCGGTGATGTAAAAATTCAGAACACAAAAATAACTATTCTTCAAATCTACGCACCGACAAATATTGCTACTGACGAAGAGATAGAAACTTTTTATAAAAACTTAGACTATGCATATCAAGAGACAAAAATCGAGCTGATGTATATCATAGGCGATTTCAATGCGAAAATGGGAACAATAGAAGATGAAGAAGAAAATGTTTTCTTGAAATTTGGCTATGGAATACAAAACAAAAGAGGAAAACGACTTGTAGCTTGGCTACAAGAGATGAATTTAAAATTCAGTAACTCGTTTTTCAACAAAAAAGACAAAAACAAATGGACATGAGATCACCTGATGGAAGAATAAAAAACGAAATTGACTTAATACTGACTAATAAAATTGATACAATAATGGACGTTTCAGTTATAAACAGCCTTAAATTCGACAGTGATCACAGAATGGTAAGAACAAAAAATAAAAATTGACCACAAAACTCTGAAAAGAAACAAGCAACAAAAAATAATGCCAAGAAATGTTTGTAACGAGGACATCCAAGCCTACAACGAAATGCTTTCAAACCGGATAAGAGGACATAATAACCTATTTGACTTGAATAATAACATTCAAACAATCTATGACGCTCTTGAAAAGACCATAAAGACTGCAGCCAAAGACACAATAATGAAACCTAAATCCTGCAAAATTGACAAAATTTCAACTAAAACAAAACATCTTGTCAACTTAAGGGATACCCTAAGGAAAAAACACTTTTAATAGAAGAAAATAGACTAGAACTTTCAGCTCTAAGGAAGACAATCAAGACGAAAATGAGAAATGACATCCAAAATTACAATGAAACAACAATAAAAAATATACTCGAGAGCACAAAGTCAATAAAAAAGACAAAAACATTTTTAAATAACAAAAAGGAATGGATAATTTCAATGAAACAAAACAAAAAAACAACAACTAGAAGAAAAGACATTAATGAAGTTGCAACTTGTTTCTTTGAAACTTTGTTCGATTCAAATCAAGAAAGAGACAACAATCTCAGCTCGAAACAACATCAACGATTTTATATAAGCTTACGGAAACGGACATCACAGCATCAATCGACAGTCTGAAGAATGATAAAAGCGCGGGTAACGATGGAGTAGAAGCCGAAATGCTAAAATATGGAAAAGACACTCTAATACCAATATTGACAAAATTATTCAACGCAATTCTAACATCTCAGCAAATTCCGCAGCAATGGCAACAAAGTACTATTATATTGATACATAAAAAAGGAGATAGAGAAGATATCAACAATTATAGACCCATAAGCTTGATATCGACAATATATAAACTTTTCTCGAAGGCATTATACAGAATAACCTAGAAATCACTTAATGACAAGCAACCTCGGGAGCAAGCTGGATTCAGAGAAGGCTTCTCAACTTCCGACCATTTACAGACGATCAATCAGCTTATTGAAAAACATAATGAATATAAAAAACCACTTTACCTCCTTTTTATTGATTTTACTAAAGCCTTTGACACAGTGGAACACTATTACATCTGGACAGCACTAAGTAACCAAAACATTCAAAGACTTTTATAAATACGATGAAAAACATCTACAACAACAATACAGCTAAAGTTAAAACGGATAAAATAGAAAGGAAGTTTCAAATCAAAAGAGGAATTCGCTAAGGAGATCCTTTATCTCCACCACTATTCTCTGCAGTCCTAGAAGACATTTTTGGACAACTGAACTGGAACAAAAAAATACGGACTTAATATCTGGGGCCAAAAACTCAATAATCTAAGATTTGTTGATGTCGTGGTTCTTTTATCTGACTCACCGAAAGACATACAATCAATGGTAACTGAACTCGCTTCCACTAGCAAACACTATGACTACACCTAAATCTGACAAAAACGAAGATTATGACAAACCACTTAAAAATAGACATATTTCTAAATAACACGAAATTAGACTATGTTGAGGATTATATATATCTGGGTGAACTGAAATCGTTTATAAAGCAGGACGAAAAAGAAATAAATCAAAGAATAGACAACACTTGGAAACAATACTGGTTTGTTAAAGAAATTCTAGACTCGAAGATAAGTGACTACACGAGGAAAACCATAATAGACTCGAAAATTTTACCAGTAATGACATACAGCCTCGGAACATTGGGACTGACATCAAGCTCACATGAAAAACTGTGGATCTGCCAAACAAAAATAGAACGAAAATTATTAAACATTAGACAAATACACAGAATAAGAATCGAAGAAATAAGAAAGAGAACGAAAACAGTTGACGTGATACAAAGAACAAAACAATTGAAATGGAGCTGGGCTGGACATGTATCTAGAATAGAAGACGAAAGATGGACAAAACGAATAACCAAATGGACACCCTTGGGCTTAGGCGAAAAAGGACCAATCGGCCGGCCAAAAACGAGTTGGGCTGATGACCTGAGACGATTCAATCAAAACTCGTATAACGACGCCAAGTGCAGAGATATATGGGCAGCAATGGGGGAGGCTTATGCCGAGAACTAATGTTATTTTGAAACAATTTTCTATTAATTTGTAACTTATATATTTGTAATTTACTTTTTATTTTATCGTAATTGAATAGTTAATTTAATGGTGAATAAAGCTTAAAATAATAATAAAATGACTTTATTTTCAGGACGATAAGTAAATATTATAAAAAAATAGTGCTTTGATGAAAATTTGTTTAAATGATCCATTTCGCATCAAAACCAAAAATAAGAACAGTTCATTAAAATATCTATAGTAATAGGATGTCTGCAAAGTTAGCATTACCACTTCAAAATTTCAGGAATCTAATAATTGGATTAATTGTCGTGAATTTGTCGTAAATTTGTCGTGAAAGAAAAAACATTGTCGCGCCTTTTTTTTTAAATTAACCCTGGGACGTCCTTAGATAAGTTACGTTCTCAAATAATTAGTCGAGCCCTTTTTCCTCAAAAAAATTCACCTTTTTATGTCTAAACCCCCCAAAATCGCATTTTTTCTCAAAATCTAGCACAACTCTAGCACAACCATACCAAAAGTTTTGGTATGGTAGTGCTATATTTTATGAAAAAATGCGATTTTAGGGGGTTTAGTCATAAAAAGGTGATTTTGTTTGAGAAAAAAGGGCACGACAAATTATTTGAGTGCATTACTTATCTAAGGACGTCTTTAAACAATTGTTTGGATAAATTTTTTTTCAAAAAATCTTCTAGGAAAAAAGTTTTGGTATGGTAGTGCTAGATTTTATGAAAAAATGCGATTTTAGGGGGTTTAGTCATAAAATGGTGATTTTTTTTGAGAAAAAAAGGGCACGACAAATTATTTGAGTAAATAACTTATCTAAGGACGTCTTACGACAATTGTTTGGATACATTTTCGTTCAAAAAATCTTCTAGCAAAAAAGTTTTGGTATGGTAGTGCTAGATTTTATGAAAAACTGCGATTTTAGGGGGTTTAGTCATAAAAAGGTGATTTTTTTTGATAAAAAAGGGCACGGCAAATTATTTGAGTACGTTACTTATCTAAGGACGTCTTACAACAATTGTTTGGATACATTTTTTTTTCAAAAAATCTTCTAGGAAAAAAGTTTTGGTATAGTAGTGCTAGATTTTATGAAAAAATGCGATTTAAGGGGGTTAAGTCATAAAATGGTGATTTTTTTGAGAAAAAAGGGCACGGCAAATTATTTGAGTACGTTAATTATCTAAGGACGTATTACGCGAATTGTTTGGATACATTTTTTTTCAAAAAATTTTCTAGGAAAAAATTTTTGGTAGGGTAGTGCTAGATTTTATGAAAAAATGCGATTTTAGGGGGTTTAGTCATAAAAAGGTGATTTTTTTTGAGAAAAAATTTTTTTTGATAAAAAAGGGCACGACAAATTATTTGAGTACGTTACTTATTTCAAGACGTCTTACGAAAATTGGTTGGATACATTTTCTTTCAATAATCTTCTAGGAAAAAGTTTTGGTATGGTAGTGCTAGATTTTATGGAAAAATGCGATTTTAGGGGGTTTAATCATAAAAAGGTGATTTTTTTAAGAAAAAAGGGCACGACAAATTATTTGAGTACGTTATTTATCTAAAAACGTCTTACGACAATTTCTTGGATAAATTTTTTTTCAAAAAATCTTCTGGGAAAAAAGTTTTGGTATGGTAGTGCTAGATTTTATGAAAAAATGCGATTTTAGGGGGTTTAGTCATAAAAAGGTAATTTTTTTTTGATAAAAAAGGGCACGACAAATTATTTGAGTACGTTACTTATCTAAGGACGTCTTAAGACAATTGTTTGGATACATTCTTTTTCAAAAAATCTTCTAGGAAAAATGTTTTGGTATGGTAGTGCTAGATTTTGTGAAAAAATGCGATTTTAGGGGGTTTAGTCATAAAAAGGTGAGTGAGAAAAAAGAGCACAAAAATTATTCGAGTACGTATTTTATCTAAGGACGTCTTACGACAATTGTTTGGATACATTTTTTTTCAGATTTTATAGATTTTATGAAAAAATGCGATTTTAGGGGGTTTAGTCATAAAAAGGTGATTTTTTTAAGAAAAAAGGGCACGACAAATTATTTAAGTACTTTATTTATCTAAAAACGTCTTACGACAATTGCTTGGATAAATTTTTTTTCAAAAAATCTTCTTGGAAAAAAGTTTTGGTATGGTAGTGCTAGATTTTATGAACAAATGCGATTTTAGGGGGTTTAGTCATAAAAAGGTGATTTTTTGTGATAAAAAAGGGCACGACAAATTATTTGAGTACGTTACTTATCTAAGGACGTTTTACGACAATTGTTTGGATACATTCTTTTTCAAAAAATATTCTAGGAAAAAAGTTTTGGTATGGTAGTGCTAGATTTTATGAAAAACTGCGATTTTAGGGGGTTTAGTCATAAAAAGGTGATTTTTTTTGAGAAAAAAGGGCACGACGAATTATTTGAGTAGGTAACTTATCTAAAGACGTCTTACGACAATTGTTTTGATATTTTTTTTTAATCTTCTAGGAAAAAAGTTTTGGTATGGTAGTGCTAGAATAGTGCTAGCTTTTGTGAAAAAATGCGATTTTAGGGGGTTTAGTCATAAAAAGGTGATTTTTTTGATAAAAAAGGGCACGACAAATTATTTGAGTACGTAACTTATCTAAGGACGTCTTACGACAATTGTTTGGATACATTTCTTTTGAAAAAAATCTTCTAGGAAAAAAGTTTTATTATGGTAGTTCTAGATCTTATGAAAAAATACGATTTTAGGGGGTTCAGTCATAAAAAGGTGATTTTTTTTAAGAAGAAAGGGCACAACAAACTATTTGAATACGTAGCTTATCTAAGGACGTCTTACGACAATTGCTTGAATACATTTTTTTCAAAAAAATCTTCTTGGAGAAAAGTTTTGGTATGGTAGTGCTAGATTTTATGAAAAAATGCGATTTTAGGGGGCTTAGTCATAAAAAGGTGATTTTTTTTGAGAAAAAAAGGCACGACAAATTATTTGAGTACGTTACTTATCTAAGGACGTCCTTCGACAATTGTTTGGATACATTTTCTTTTCAAAAAATCTTCTAGGAAAAAGGTTTTGGTATGGTAGTGCTAGATTTTATGAAAAAAATGCGATTTTAGGGGGTTTAGTCATAAAAAGGTGATTTTTTTTTGAGAAAAAAGGGCACGGCAAATTATTTGAGTACGTTACTTATCTAAGGACGTCTTACAACAATTGTTTGGATACATTTTTTTTCAAAAAATCTTCTAGGAGAAAAGTTTTGGCATGGTAGTGCTAGATTTTATGAAAAACTGCGATTTTAGGGGGTTTAGTCATAAAAAGGTGATTTCTTATGAGGAAAAAGGGCACGAAAAATTATTTGAGTACGTAACTTATCTAAGGACGTCTTACGACAGTTGTCTGTATCCATTTTTTTTCAAAAAATCTTTTAGAAAAAAAGTTTTGGTATGGTAGTGCAAGATTTTATGAAAAACTGCGATTTTAGGGGGTTTAGTCATAAAAAGGTGATTTTTTAAGAGAAAAAAGGGCACGGCAAATTATTTGAGTACGTTACTTATCTAAGGACGTCTTACAACAATTGTTATGATAATTTTTTTTTGTTTTAATCTTCTAGGAAAAAAAATTTGGTATGGTAGTGCTAGATTTTATGAAAAAAATCGATTTAAGGGGGTTTTAGTCCTAAAAAGGTGATTTTTTTTGAGAAAAAAAGGCACGACAAATTATTTGAGTACGTTACTTAAATAAGAACGTCTTACGACAATTGTTTGGATACAATTGTTTTTTTTTTTAATCTTCTAAGAAAAAAGTTTTGGTATGGTAGTGCCAGATTTATTGAAAAAAATGCGATTTTAGAGGGTTAGGGGTTTTTTATTTTTTCTCGGAAGATACAAGTGGTACAAAATTTTTTTGTTTCACGACAAATTTACCATAAATTTACGACAATTATTTGCATCTTTTTTTTAGAATTTGTTTTGAGGGTGGGTAATGCTAATTTGACTGTCAAGTTAGCATTACCCAAGGTTATTTTTTAAAAAAAAGGTCGGACGAAATTTTTTCTTTCACGACAAATTTACGACAAATTCACGACAATTAACTGCATCTTCATTTTTTTTTTTTAGATTTTTTTTTTTGAGGGTGGGTAATGCTTACTTGACTGTCAAGTTAGCATTACCCAGGGTTAATTTAAAAAAAAAAGGCGCGACAAATTTTTTTCTTCTACGACAAATTTACCACAAATTCACGACAATTAATCCAATTATTAGATTCCTGGAATTTTGAAGTGGTATTGCTAACTTGACAGACATGGTAAAAGGGTGCTTTTTTGAGGGGAAGTGAAAAGTGTGGGACTATACCATATAATAATTATGAAAAAGCTACCCTCATGAAATTTCGTATAAATAATGAGAGCGTCTCGAAGAATTGTTTATATTTTTTAAGGACATTCTGCATAGCAAATTTGATCGGATTCGGTGTAGGCGTTAATAGGAAAATTAAAAATAAAAAAAAACAGTTTTTTGACAGGTACGTTAGCAGTACCGCAGTTAGTTTAGAGAATAGGGAGAGTAAAGTCAATTTGTGTTTAGCCAAAATGTACCATGCCCTTAGAAGTGATCCCTAATTTGTATATCAAAATCGTAACAGCCGGTTTTGAGATAAATGTTTTTTTTTTCATAATGGTTGGCAGTGAAAGTAAACGCTATTTTTGAAGCTAAGGAAATTTCAATTTCCCCTCTATGGTTTCACATTAAGTCCAACATTTTAATAAAATCACTTCAGCAGTTTACGCTGCATGTCGTGGTACATACTCTATTCGAGTTATCTATCATCGTAATGTTGGATCTGATCAATATCTAGAGTTCGTTTTTTTTTCGAATCCAATCTCTGGTAGTATAGTGCACCTATGTACCTAATATTGCAAGTAGAATTATCTGAGTAATATTTTTGAAACTTTTTCGAAGCAAATAGAAAAATAAAAACAGTGTTTCTGAAGTCTTTCTTTTGGTCTGGAGTTCTGGACAGACTTTTACTGTACGCCTCATGTTTATATTCAAACAAATAAATAATAAAAAAGTAGTAGGTACATGGTACAATGTACAAAGTTTATTGAAATCGAGCCGTCCGTTATTCTGGTGATTTTTATAAAATATTTGTGTTTAGTTTACTTATCAAACGCAAGTTGTTAAATATAGTTGGTTTTGATTGGTCAACATTATAGCAACAATAAACGATCCGAGAGTAGATTGGTTTATAAAACTAATTAATTCCTAATTGTTTTTTTGCGTGACTAAGTTAATTAGTTGAACCAATATAAACATTTGTCCTACAATTTTTCTACGACATATTAACATATACAAATTGAAAAATTCTAATCGATCAAAATGTACAGCGAATATAATATTGACTATTCCACGAAGTTTTTCTGAGTGTAAGTATGTACATTTGCGTATTTTCGCAAATCATCCAGGATTCTTGAACTTTGATGCACAAAATACCCTCCGAATTCGGGCCATTTGTCACTTAGTTAATGTTGAAGTCGTGTCTTATTGTACCTTTATGTCTTTCAGAACCATCGCAACACAAGAAGATACATAAACATTTCTTTTGAAATAGTGTGGACGCCACATCCAATCTGGATGGTAATTCTAAGTCACATTTTTGTGTATATAACTTCCGTGTTTATTGTGTGGAACAGACATATACTCGCCATAGCTCTGACCGGTTTGGCCCTCTTCGGCCTCGGTTCTCGTTTCTGTTTTGGCCTGGCTGAAGTGGAAGTAATTATAAAATGAAAATCGACACGGTATGTTGCCGATATATCCATATTTGTGCATCTCATATACATATTTATACATACTTAAATAACTAAACGTATAGGTATATGTATAACTATATGTAGGTTAGGTATAAGTAAATATTATATATAGATTATTATAGTTGAATCTTTTCGTGGTTCACCAGTGCAATACTCTTCGTTCGCGTTCGAGGGTTCACTGAGCCAAAAACCGTGGGTGGCATTGCGCGCCGGTATACTGAAAACACCGCGCTTTTCAGTTAGCGCCGCACAATCACCACCAGTTATTTCCTATAACAAAACAGCCACGACCAGCACGAGTAACGTCGCGTCCCAGAGTCAAAGTTATTCGTCGCTTGCCATTGAGAGATCAACGTTTTCCTAGCCATAGCAATACAGATAGGTATTTCTATATGAATACAAAACTACGTAGATATTACTTTCTACGCTGAACAGTGGGACAGCCTTTGGAGAAGAGTAGAGAAAATTCTAGGGGAGCGAATCGATAGCTCCACAATTCACATAGCACGATAATTTTTTTTTTTAAATTTTATCGAAAACAGGTAGTCATTATTTGTATTTGTTATCATCAAATTGATTACAATTAAAAAGTGTCAGGTGTAGGATTTTTGCTAAAAATTATAAAACAACATTGATATGTATATATTTTGTTGAGTGGCTTCCAACGCTTAACAACCCAGCTATTCGATTTAATAAGGAATCCGAACAGCTTTAAGGTGTGGCGAGATAGAGGTGTAGTCAACCCTCCAGGGGACCCATCATTTCAAGAATTAGGTTGGGCCCACCCTCCATAACTCCAAATTAAACCAAAAGCTTCCATTCTGACGATTATTTTAATTTTTCAAGATATATAATTCCCGACTCTTTCAAAAAGTCTATAATATACCCTCTTTTAAAGAAAGGGAACCCCAGCAATGTAGCCAACTACCGCGGTCTTTCTTTTATGGACACTATATACAAGCTGTTCACAACTGTTCTTTTGAACCGCCTTAATCGATGGGTCGAAGAAAATCAAATTTTGAAGGAATTCCAAGCTGCATACAGACAAAACTACTCAACTGTGGACCAAATTTTCCATCTCTCTTGCCTTATAAAGCTACAACTTAACAAAAGAAAGAAAATGTATGCGTTTTTCATAGATTTGAAAGCTGCGTTTGACAACATAAACAGAGACGCTTTGTTCCAGAAATTAACACTATTGGGAATATCCACAAAAATGCTTGCAATCCTAAAGGCTCTCTATCACAACAACATAGCAACAGTATGGAATGGATCATATATCAGTGATTCTTTCCTATCAATCGTGGTGTTAAACAGGGATGCGTTCTCAGTGCTCTGCTATTTTTCCTGTTTTTTAATGACCTCGACTCTGATCTACCAGGAGGAGTAACTGTTGAAGACATATTAGTAAAAGTCTTACTTTATGAAGACGATATTGTGCTACTATCCGACAATCCCGCTTCCTTGCAAGCAATGATAAATAGCTTCGCAAATTATTGTACAAAATGGAATCTGCTTGTGAACTTAGGAAAATCAGAAATAGTAATTTTTCGAAACGGTGGACGCCGGGCAGCTGAGGAAAAATGGACTGTTAACAGCGATGAAATGAAAATATCAAACAAATATAAGTACCTAGGAGTTACTCTGACTTACAATATGTCGTGGACAGAGCATCTTACGCAGAGACTTGCAATGTCAAAAAATTCAATAAATGCTACCTGGTCAAACGTCATCAGAAACAAAAACATACAACACTCATCTAAGTATAAGATTTTTGAAGCTGCTTCAAAATCAGTTATGAACTACTGTGCTCAAGTTTGGGGATATTCCGAGTATAACGAAGTAGAAAAATTGTGGTTTTTCCCCAAGAGATGTTTCTCCTTACCTAGTAACACACCAAACTACGTACTCAATCTAGAAACAGGACTTCCAAAAGCCTTCCTTTCAACACTTGAACTCCATTTCAAATACATCCAAAGAGTAAGCACCCTTCCCTTAAACAGATTGTCGAGACAACTTTCAGTTGTCATTTTGAGAAAGCAAATTTACTGGGCTAATGAATGGTCAGAACTCTTCAATGAAGTCAACATCGAGTTTAACTGGTCTACAAAGTCTCAGTGGAAAGCATTACATACAGAAACTTGCACAAAACTCATGGAAAAACACTGGGTAGAACACACAAACAGAGCTCTTCAATCATGCTTCCACGATGAGTATTGTAACCTGAACTATGCCGAGGTGCCAAACTACTTCGAAGACAGTAACTCACGCGAGATGATAAGTATGGTGTTAAAGGCCAGGTGCGGATTGCTTAATCTCAATGCAAGAGCATTTAGAAGAGATTCGGTTGGCATTTGTACGATCTGTAACCTTGATGCTACTGAAAATACATACCACTTTGTAGGAGTGTGCCCTTGTTTTTGGACATACAGAAGACAGTTCCTTGGAAGTGAAAGCCTTAACTGTGACCAGTTCCTCGAAATTCTCAACGGAAAAAGTAATACGCAACCTTACAATTTCTTAAAAAACGCTCTAAGATATCGAAAACTAATCATAAATGAATATTCTTAAAAAACAAATCCATAGCTAAGCTTAAATAAATTTATTATAGTCAACACTTTAACCTGACAGGCAACTTAAAAAGTTATTGTCATTTAATTTTATTATAATGAAATCCAACCATTTGTAAAAAACTTTGTGGAAAATAAAATTTTGTATCTATCTATCTATCTATCTATCTACATATAATTTTTATTAGTTTGAGCTTACAGAATTTTCTTTCAGCTGTTGCTGTCGTTACCGAAGCGTCAAAAATAAAAAGCATTTCGTTATTACTTCCGGAAAACTGGATGCAAGCATTTTGTATTTAATAAGCAAATAACTCTGTGAGTTCCTTAGTTTTGGATTTTTTTTACGTTTTTACGTTTTCTTTTGTAAATTCAGAGGAGTCAGTCCAATGTGAACACTGTCATAGGTATATGAGCAGCAGTAGTAAACATTGACTTTGGAGTTAGATTCCGAGTCTGATAATCTCTCATCTTCTGATAATTCGTCAAAAAATGGCTTCGTTACTTTTCTTCTTTTATTTTTAAAAACAGTTGTTACCCCCCACTCTTTTCATAAATCTTTGGACTGGACTCGTTAAGCAAAATTAAGAATGATTTTTGTTTTCTTTTTTCTCTAAGAGCCGATGTTTCAATAGTCAGTTAAAGAGTCAGTTATTAACTGGAAGAATTAAGCTATTCGGCTCTTTGACAATTGGATTTCAAAATTGAATTTTTCAATTGAGAAACAATAATCTATAGAATATTATAAGTCGAATGTCACTTTCAATTATTTTTGTATATGTTCTTTATATTTTTGTTTTTGTATATCGAACATTTAATTTTAATTCTATATTACGTTTATTTCAAAGCAATGTTGATGAACAGTAATGTTTGACTTCGAAAATATTTATTCCTATGAATAAATTTATCTGAATTATCATGAGCAGATAAAGGGGAATGGGCAAAAATGTATGGGAGCTGGTCTACCTACTCAACATCAATGTGTCATACATAGTTGGAAAGGTAATGACGTGGACAGCAATTAATTATATTGACGTAATGCTCTAAACCATGGGGTTCAAAAGATATTGCTCTTCAAAGCACCGAAAAAGACAGTGATGCAACTCTTCATTTGGAGCTTGTCTTACCACCCACAGTAAAGTGTCGTACATCGTTGACAAGATTATTACGTTTACTTCATTTTGTTATATAGCCGTTAAGATGTACATCATGGTGTTAAAAAGTTCTTAAGCCATCAAAAACGGCAAAAAGAATATAATGCAATTCTTTATTGGCATCTGGTCTACCAACTCAACAGTAATATGTTATACATAGTTGTAAAGGTTATTACATGTGCTTCATTTCATTATATGGCCATTAAGCTCTAAACCATGGGGTTCGTGGGGTATTTGGCTTCAAAACATCAAAAACAATAATAATGCAATTCCTCATTGGTAAATGGTCTACCAACTCAACAGTGATGTGTGATACGTCAGAGAAAAGGTTTTTGCGTGTACTTAATTTTTGCATAGAATTGATAAGGTGTAGGTAGTGGGGTTTAGCAGGCATTTGACAAAAATGCATAAAAAGGCAATAATGCAATTCCGCAATGGAAGCTGATGCACCTACTCAACAGAAATGTGACATATATCTTTATAAAGTATAAAGCATGTACTTTAATTTTTGAAAGCCGTTAAGATGTAGACCATGGGGTTTAAGAGGTATTTAGGCCTAAAAATCGGAAAATAGAATAACAGTGCAATTCTTCATTGGAAATGGTCAACCGACTCAACAGTAATGTGTCATACGTTTTTGAAAAGCTAATTGCAATCGCATCATTTAATTATACCGCCGATAAGCTCTAATTCATGGGGTTCAAGAGATATTCGGCTTCAAAGAACCAACAACTTCAATAATGCCTTTTCAACGACATATGACACTTTACTGTTGAGTAGGTAGATCATTTTGCCCATTCTCCTTTACTGTTCCTATTCCTAGGAATAAGTTGTATATGCCCATTGGAAAATAGATTTTTGGTCTATCTGAGGAATAATCACTAACTGACTGCTTATCTCACTATTGAGAAATTGGCCCTAAGTCTAATTAAAACATTACTAAGTAAAATACTTGCTTTTTGTAAATCATTGCCCTTCTGCTGTATTTCTCGGTCTCCACTTGTCATTGAAAGACGACAAAGACGAATTGACACACTTTGACAGGAGAGGGTGGCTTTTACCAACACAAACAACAAAGAAAGTAGTAGTAGAGAACAAGTATAACTCACCATGTCTTGTCAAGCTATGTCTTTCAATGTCAAGTGGAAAGCATAAGGCTTTGGACACAGGGTTAATGATTTCAAATATAGAAGAAAAAAAAACGATACCAATACAATTAATTCGTAGCTCTCCAAAATTTTAATTATATTTTTACTTTCATCATGTTCATGTTTTTTTTAACTGAATTTAGACAAGAAATACCATTTTCATTTATAATTTTTTTTTTAATGTATCTTAGTTTCTTATAAACTTATTTTGGGTGGCCCTTGTATCTCGGGGGCTTCGTATAATTAATACGGCTGGTACTGCGGTAGCTACGCCCGTTGGCGAGAAGTACTTCTTCGTAACGAGATATGCAGGTACTCTTGGGGAAAATATGTTTGTTGGTCCGAAGAGGCAGAACCTAGCTGGTTTTCGGTGAAATTTGATGAGATTGATACAAAGACATTTTGCGACACACTAACTTCGCCTTGTGGAAAATCTTATTTGCTTTCAAACGGCTTTTTCAAAAAGTAAAAGCATTATTTGTCCTGCCATTTTGATACTCAGAGGTTCAAAACCAATGTGCATCGGTATCTCCTCTAATATCTTTTCTTATTTTCTTTACACCCGCACTGTGTTTAATCATTTTAAGATAATCAGTGACGTGCGGCAGTCTAATTAACTTGGTAGACACACATTTTGTATCATTATTTCGCATTTTAAGCACTTACATTAATTGTTTTAAAGACTTCTTTCCACGTCAAGGTGAAGAAGGTTTTTCTTTTTTTTTTTTTTTGTTTCTTTTATTTGTTCTTTTGTTCTTTTTTTATTTTTTTTTCTGTTTTTATTTTTTTTTTACTTTTTAATTAGTTTTAAGGCCCGGTCTTTTGTTTCACAAAAGTTTAAAGTTTTTTTTATCAATATCAAAGCAAAACATATCGTTTTTAATAATATTATTATTTAACTCTTTGACTGTTTTGCTTCAAAAGCACTATGATGCCTTTATTTTATCTTATTCTGTGCAATAAATTAATCAAAACTATTGATTTTCATTATTTTTAATTTATTTATTACTATAATTTATTTTTATTATTCTAATGTTTATGTTGTAGTTTGTTATCCCTCAAAGTTCTTGAAAACCAACTCATTTAACATAAACACTAAAATAATACATTGTTAAAATTAATCTTAATTTGTAATATACAACTACATTATTTTAAGTCCATAATTATTTCACTTAATAATATCTAACTTGATTGGTGACATTTTTGTTATTAACAGAATTTTCATTTTAAATAAATCTACCAACAAAAATGTTTTGTACCGTACTGCTTTATTTTTATCGAGGTACTGCTTTCTCATAAAATGAAACGACAGCCCTGCTGCTGCCTCCTTACCAGTGTTGTTCCATGTAGACACAAAATGTAGACTACACGATTGTCTACGTGTAGACAATTACACGTAGACAATTCATCTTTATCTACATGTCAATGTAGACAATTAATTTTATTTCAATTTTTCAACTTTTTTTTGTCTTCTTAATCATATAAACAAAACAAGATTGTATTATTTGAGTCTTTCAATATGCATTTTGTATTTATTTAAACAAAAATAACAAAAAAAAAAAATCGTAAATGCTTATGTATTTCATAAATACAATGAGAAGCCTTATTCATTTTCGTCTTCGACGTCTTCATCAAAACAATTATATTGAATATCCTCGATTCTCAGTGAATAATAAAGATGAAGGAGTTTCTTCGATCGTTCAAAAGTCAAGCGGGTTTTTCGACATGGAATGAACATACGACCAACTTGAAAAAACTCTTTCGATTTGAGCGGAAGAGGCTGGAATAAGAATAAGTTTTTTTGCCAAATTTGCCAGATTTGGATGTTTTATAGAGGCCATATTCCAAAAAACAATTGGTTTTTTAATATCTTTTCCATTAAGAATCTTAAAAAAGTTAATTTTTCTATTAAAAGAGTCCCAATCTTCAATTCCATCACTATTCAGATGCTTAAACAAAAACTGGCACACGATTTCATTTTGACTAACCGTCAGCATCCTATTGTCAAAATGAGGGTGTAAATAATGAGCTGAGAGAGCATATTTGTTTAGAGCCATATCCACGCGCGATTTCAAAGATGTTTCGTGTTGCGCCTTAAATCTGTCCGGGAGTTTTAAATTCAACCAAAGATGAACTGCTTCTCCAGCAGAACAATCAACCGCTTGACACCTGTTTATTAAAGTGCAGACTGGATCAAGAAGCTCGATGTAACTCTCAACATCATCAATAAAGTTTTCATCAAACATCAACAAAGCTACATTCTGCTTTATTTTTTTGGTAGTTGATACTGCTGCTACAATTTTCATTATATCATAATTTTTTACCAAGCATTTATATGAATCACGGTATGAACACCATCTGGTTTCACAGGGCAGTATAATTCTGGAGCCTCCACGATTTACTACCATTTTTTCAAAATCTACTTGTTTGAACTCTTTTAAAATCAAAGCAACCTTGGGATTCATATTTTTGTCGATTAAGTCTTTGGCTAAAAGAAGAAATGCTTGTTCGCCTTCTGCATTATGTAGCATTGAGACGACAGTCTTGCTGTTGGTGGAACTATTCTTCCAGCCATCAATCAGCAAAACAGAATCCGAACTGATAGATCCCTTAATTGAAGAAACACATTTATCATAGGCCTGATCCAAAAGCGTTGTTGAAAGTTTTTTTCGACCTGGAACCTTATCGAATTTTTTTTATAAAATTTTTAAAATGAATTGAATCAACAATTCTTAACGGAATGTTGCATCCAAAAACCAGTTTACCCAAAGCTTCATTCAACTCGTCTTCCTCTCTTTCCGCCAATCGGTCCATAAATTTAGAAACAGAATTTGATGGGGTTGGACAACGTTTCGATCGTTGTATGTTCTTATTGAAAGTTGTTACAGGTGGGGGTGAGCCCGACGACCAAGATGAGAACCTGCAACTGTTGGAACTCAATGAAAATGATGAGCTTGTTGTAGTCGCAACTTGTGATTGAATTTCGCTTGAATCAGTATAGGTAAGAGTTGTTGGAGCATGAGTTGAACAACTGTACAATGGGTCGGATTTGTCAGCTGCTTCCTACAGAGAATGCGTCAGATTCAATTTGATCGATTTTAGTAAAATAAAAATACTTACACAGCTATTTAAAACATAAACATTATTGTTGTTTGTAAGAGAGAAAGACATCTTACAATTAACATTTGTGAGTTATAAATTTATAACACAATAACACAATTTTTTACTACCGTCTCAGAGTCAGAGTTTTGAATGCCAGAGCTCGAGCTTAGATCACTGTCATCAATAAAAACAATCATAGAAACATCACCGGATTCAGATGCCGCAGGTGATTCGGATGGTTTGCAGGCATTCCTTTCCCAATTAAATGTTAAAGCATATGGTCAATAAATAATATGATTTTATGGTTTATCTAATAAGTTTCTATATTTACCTGTGGCTGCGCAGACGGCTTTCTGCAGTGTTATGTAAATTTTTATTGCCTACTGTGCAATATGCCACATATTTGTTGTTGGATTTCATTGAAAGGAAACCCAGTTCATCAAAAGCTTTATTTTTGCGTCGACCAGACATAATTTTACTATCAAAGAACTCAATTTTTCGATATTTAATTGAAGTCAAACACGCACCTTTTCTAAATAGAAATAAACCTTGCGAAAGAACAATCAAGAATGACAGATTAGAATGAGATATCCTCATTGTCTACATTGTCTACATTGTCGACTTCAATGTCTACATTGTCTACATTGTCGACATTGGCTACATTGTTTACACAATTGTCTACGTAGAAAGGTAGACAATCAAAGTCGACGCGTAGAGGAACAACACTGCTCCTTACGGGACGGGACGATGCACATCAAAAAAGAAAAAGATACAACCAAATGACGATACTCGTTCTCGTCATGAAAAATTCGAATTAAGAATTTACTTCCAAAACAAACAAGCGATTAAACAGATTCACTTATGTCTACGAGCTTCCATATAAAATTTGTTTTTGAAATGATAAACCAACCTTTTTCACTTCATATAGCTTAATGTGAAACAAAGACATAGTCTTCGTCTTTACTCATGTGCCATTCGTACTTTCAATATTCGGCGTTCGTTCGGGAGGTTCGAATTTTCGGTCGGATCTCATTTCTCATAGTCACACAATCATAGCGATAGCAGCATAGCATGATGGTGGTATAGTTTAGGCAGGGATGAATAAAAGTAGAAATAGGTGTGAATGTAGATTGTAGATAAACAAAATTGGGTTAGAACAAAAGTGGCAAGAAGTACTACTATGGGATAGGAACTATTATTCTTAATGAAATTTAATTAGGCACATAAATAAATGTTTTTGTTTGAAAATTATGTATGTAGGTACTGTAGAGAGTAGATAATTGCTTCGAATTGCTAGGGTAGACATTGTCTAAAACGTCTTGTTGACGCACCGTTACTGAAGATTAGTTTTTATTTCCCTTTTAGAAGTGCATTTTCCATCAAACTTTATGGCAACTCGAACTGATTGAACACATATAGTACAGTAACTATATACATTCACATATGCGTCAAATCTGGTATTTCTGATTTTTTGCTGAGTTGTTCAGAATATTGGCCTAGTAAATAACCTAAGTTTTTGACCTCGAGCGTCGACCGCTACATGGTTAAAAATTGAAAAACCCGCGATTTTGTCGCGCTTTTTTCAGTTATTGGCGATTTTAGTCCTAAATAAGTAATTTTAAATAAAAACATTGTTCAACGATTTCAAAGTAACCTACTTTGCTTCAATTTGAGCGCAAAACCATCTCTGTAGACCGAATGGTTTCCAAAATACAGCATTTCAAAATTAAGCGCTAAAAAGAAAAATATAACAAGTAGTGTTATCAAACAATATAATGGAAAATAAAGAATGGTTGACAAAAATGCATCAAAGCACTGGAGCGTGTATGTTTAGCCAAAATAAAAGGACAATCATACCGGAAGGGGGGTCGATATACCCCCGTTATGATGGGAGGGGCAATTATCTAAAAACACGACTTAAGGTAGAAACAACACTAGTGAAAAACAATGGTAACACCCACAATATTCTCCTATAGCTTTTCTTGAACCCAGAAACCCATTCTTGAATTTGCTTTTTAAATAATGTTACTTTAATCAACAGTTTTTGAGAAATTAATTTCCAAACTCAACATTCTGAAAAATAATTTTCTATTATTTACTTAGTAGAAACAGGATCCTAGGAGCAAATTTCTTTTTCAATATTTTGAGTTTGGAAAATAATTTCTCAAAAACTATCGATTAAAATAACTTTATTTAAAAAACAAATTCAAGAATGGGTTTCTGGGTTCAAGATTAGCTATAGGAGAATATTGTGGATGTTACCATTGTTTTTCAATAGTGTTGTTTCTACCTTAAGTCATATTTTTAGATAATTGCCCCTCCCATCTTAACGGGGGTATATCGACCCCCTTTCCGATATGATTGTCCTATTATTTTGGCTCAACCTACACGCTCCATTGCTTTGATGCATTTATGTCAACCATTCTTTATTTTCCATTATATTGTTTGATTACATTACTTGTTATATTTTTTTTTTATTTGCGCTTAATTTTGAAATCGTAGCGCGACAAAATCGCGGTTTTTTCGATTTTTGCACATGAAGCGGTCGAAGCTCGAGATCGAAAACTTAGGTTATTTACTAGGCCGTTATCCTGAACAACTCAGCAAAAAATCAGAAATACCAGATTTGACGCGAACAGTGCCTTACATATAAACGACAAGGTTACTGGACTAATAGGCACGTTCAAAAAAATAAAACCTAGCAATCTCACAAATGTAAACAAAATTCCTATAAAAAATGTCTCACTTTTTTTCAATATAAACAGAAAATGATTTCAAAATGTTGGAGTGATGGTGAAGACCCAAAAGTTAAAGTTAAAAAAATCGGGGCATATTCATAGTCGCAGATAGGTTTAACTAAACTGGAGCTTAAGACAACTTTAGCTCAATGAATACAGACCGATTTTAAGTACAAATTGTTGGTTTTATATTTTTATAAGATAACTAACTTGGTATACTACACAAATAGCTTCAAATATTTTGAAATGATAATCTTAAAAAAATAGAATCAAAGTCCAAAAATTCAACTCAACCTATGTTTAACTTAAGAGTTAAGACACAGCTTTAAAATGACTATGAATACGCCCCATCAAGTTTAAAGCTACTTTAAAATTTCTATTTTGATGTTACTTTGGACCAATGTGCTTTATCGCAATTGCTGTTTCATAAAGAACTGCATAGGTACATATATGTACACACATTTTCTACAAAGCCTAAGAAATCATTGCAATAAAAAGGGTTCTTCGAAGCTAGTATGACGACGAAGATGGGATGTGATATTGCATCCATTTGATGGTGGTTGGTGGCCCCGCTCGTCTTTTGTGGCCTTAACGGTTGGGCCGGGATTGGGTTCAATAGTCGTAGCTCTACATCAAGACTATATACAAATACATATAACGTGAGTCTGAGAATTTTTTTCAGAAATGCATCGAATCGAAAATTCAAAATTAAAAACAAAACAAAAAAAAATATCCATAAAGAAAGAGACCGTAGTCGTCGCTAAATGCATGCATGTCATCATAAAGGCGTACATACTTAGTTAAAGGACAATTCAGCAAGTCACTCATCATAAAAGAATTACCTAACCGCATGAAGGGTTGAACAATCGAAGCAATTGTTCAACTACACAATATGAACAGGCGCAGCTTTGGGCTCATTTTCTATGGATGCATTGTCATGTGAATGTGAATTTATTATTTTTTTCTGAATTCATTTCGAATAAACATACATCCATACATACATATGTAGCTCATGCCGCACTTTGAGACACTTGATCTAGATTTTCGTGGCTTTTTTTCACTTGAGATGAAGTTTCATCGATGAGTCTTAAGTATAATGTACTTTAGTTGTTGGAGAAAATCGAGGACATATACCTACTTCAATTTATGTGTGTAGGTGTGGCTTTGGGAATCTACCCCTTGTTTGTTTTAATAAACAAGCTTGTTGGAATTAAAGTGCCCGTAAAATCGTTTAGTAATAATCTTACCAATCGATATAAAACAACAGTTCAAGCTCTGTCGTCTTAAATTATTGCATGCATGTACATATTTCTTAAAATTTTGTATTTTAACACATCAATTTGCCAATAAAGTTTAACTATTTTATGTAATGAACTGATTACGATTATCACAAATATTAAATTCTCAGTTTTCTTGCACTTGTCTGCATTCCATCGTTGTAAGGGGCAAAACCGAAGTATTTTTTGTCTGGAATTCGTCGTTATATGCAACTAATCATTATGGACGACGATTTCACGACGTTTGTATGAAAACCAGCCAAATGAAGAAAAATGGTCGTTAAAAGCGAGTCGTCGTTATAAGCCACGTCGTTATAGATGACGTTGACTGTAGTTATTCGCAGTTACATGCACATCTTACATTAATTTGCCTGGGTGTTTTTTTTAATTTTTTTTTTCAATTTCTCGCATTCTCATTCTTTTTTGGTCGTTATAAACGGCGGTAGCAAAGTATTTTTTGTTAGAAATATGTCGTTATATCCAACGAGTCGTTATAGGCGGCGACGTTATATCCGACGTCGCACTAGTACAAATTGTATGAAAACCAATCAACTGATGGAAAAGTGGTCGTTATAAGCGGCTGGTCGTTATAAGCAGCATTGTTATAGGTGGCGTCGACTGTGTTCTAGACTCTCGTATGAAATTTATCATCTGGATTTCTGGACCACACTTCAAATTAATTACCGACCCATGGTCTATGCGTAAAAGACTACATGAAATTTGGCCCTAATGAAAAATGTACTCATATTTGGGTCTTTTTTCATAATGAAAAATGGTCCATTTTCAAAATGGAAAAATGGCCCAAATTTATAAAAAATGGCCCAAACAAAAAGAGACAAATTGCCCAAAATTAGAAAAATTATAATCGTTAAAAAAAATGTTTTGCGTCGGTTTGGGAGAGCCTTAAAAGTACTTTGCCTGGACCGCTTCGCGGGTTCAAGGACTCTCTTTTTGGGTCCCCTGTCCCGCTCACGTGACTCCGTCGCTCCGCGTAGGTTATGCTCACTGCTCAGTCGCCTGGCAGGCGCTTATGTTGTAAGTCGGTCTGCTAATAAAGTTTTTGTTACAAAAGTATTTTGGTTGTAGAATAGAAGTTTGTGGACATATTTCATAATAAAATCTCCCCCCAAAATTTAAAATGCAAAAAAGGCCCCAAAACCATGAAAATTGAGCCCAATTTACAAATTTAAAACTTTTTTGGTTTTTGTTGTTTACCATATAAATTGGTGGGGCCATTTTTCATTTTATGTTTGAGGCCATATTTCATTAACGGATTCCTACCGAAAATCCATTTCACTGTGGAAATGGAACATAACAGTTCAATAGCATTTTTGGACGTAAAAATCCATCGTGAAAACAACTGTCTATTGTTTGACTGGTACCAAAAACATATTGCATCGGGAAGATTAGTCAACTTTCGTTCTAACTAAGTGAGACACATAGTTATGAACACTGCATCCAATCTCGTCATTAAAGTTTTCGCACTCAGCGACGAACAATTTCACTCTGCCAATGAGAAAAAAATCACGAAAATCCTGAGTGACAATGGTTTTCCAAATTCTATAATTCGTGGTCTACTTCAGAAACACAATTGCAAAATTCCAAGCGAAGACACTAAAGACCAGAATAATGGTTACTACAAAAGTATAGTTTACATCCCAAGACTGACTGAGAATTTTAAAGAAGTGATAAACCAGAAACTAACAGATGTTCGCTTGGCGTTCAAATCAAATAAAACTCTGAGTCACCTTTTCACAAAACTTAAAACGAAACCGGATAAGGATAAAGTTACTGATGTCGTTTACAAAATAAATTGTAAGGGTAAACGTAATGAGCCATCCAACCAGTGTTATATCGGAACTACAAAACAATTTCTTAAACAGCGAATTTCTAATCATAAATCGGATATCAAATCAAACAATCCTGGAAAGACAGCCCTGGCGAGTCACAGTATCGAAAACGGTCACTCCAAATTTTGAAGGTGTTAAAGTCCTACAGACAGAGAAACATGTTTTGAAACGATACACCCTAGAAACATTACACATCATCATCAACAACAACAACATGAACAGAAAACAAGACACCCAAAATATCTCTGCCATCTATTGTTCTCTTGTCTCATCATAACACAATATTCTTTCAGTTTCTTTACTCTTTGTCCAAACTTCGTTTGAAGTGGTTTTTCTTTACTCTTGTAAATAATATTACAATTATTACAATAATTTTAAATGTCAGTTCAAATTTAAACACAGTTTTATTAAAGTGAGTGTATTTTGTATTGTTTCAATTATTGTTATTATAATGTAAACAATGTATTTTTTCTTGTTGTCCAAATAAAGATCCCCTGAAGAAGGCAGCAATCCCTGGCGAAACGTCGGGAAAGCTAATGTAACTTAATTTTTTCATTGCAAAAACTACAGTGGCCAAAAAAAGCCGACGGAAATTTTATTTTTAATCATTTCCAATCACAATTACATATTTCATGTAGCCTTTTAGTTACAAGCACTGAAATTCGAATTTTCCATTATTTATGGACCTTAAACTTTATATGCCATGTCTGTTAAGTAGGAATTAACCCTTCAAAGCTTTGAAAATCGAATAATTCAATTATTTTTCGCGATTGTGTCGGACATTTTTCGTGTAAGAAAAAATGTATGGTGACTCTTTTTTAAAGTTCACCCTTTTAACTTGAGGAGCAAGTTAGCACTATCCACCCTCTAAATGAGATACAAACTGTCTAATAAATCAGCTATTCCATAATACTGTAGGTGCTCCTGTTAAATTTTATTCTTATAATATTTCTTTTCCTCTTCCGCTTAAACGGGGGAAATTGGATCCCTATTCCTTGCATACAGTTTTGTTCTAACCTTTGGCAAACTTACCCTATACGTATACAGTATACACCCTTACTATTAAACACATCATACCGAATCACCCAATATTGAGTTACTAATTTTAATATTATACAAAATTCCATATATTGAACTTAAACTTTTGACCGGTAATGTATAATAAAATACATTAATTTATTTTAGTCGATGCTGACTAATTTCCTCCTATTTTTGTTTTTCAACGCGAAGAAATAACTTTAAATAGATAGTTTCTTGCACAAATGACGAGTCTTAAAAAAATGAAAATCAAAAGGGACAAATGAGTAATAACATTGCATGACGTATGTATTCTGAACCTAACAAAAATGGATGAATTCAGTTCTATTTGTGTTGAGCAAAATGCCACAGTTTGTTTAGATACCTACCAAGGGCGTACACAGGGGAAGCAGGGAAGAGTATGCTATAGCCCCCTCCTAATCAAGATTTATTCCCTTTACTTTTTTTTGAGAAATTTAAAAACTCTAAATTTTAAAAATATCTAATGATGTTAAAATTTTTCGTTTTATATAGTACGTTTTGTATGTTAAGAAAAAAAAAATAGATAAGAACAGCACACATGTGTGTAACACTGTAAGAACAAGATAGAATGGAAAAGCGGAGTTTTGCGTTGGCCACGGCCTATCAATTGTGAAATTTCCTATTCAAAATATTTGAATTATAAAGTTGTGTTCAATTTATTCTCAACTTGAATTTAACATCACTTCGAGGGGAAAATAAATATAAATATAAAAAAAATTCTGTAATTCCAAAATTATTGACCCTTTTTAATTTTGTAATGTAATATTGTTCAATTAATTCTAATCTTAAACTAAAAGCAAAGGTCTGATCTAATTAAATCATGGATTAAGGGTTAACTTATATTCAACTACAGTCGACTCCGCTTAACCTTAACCTTAACACCATAATTGCAGACCATTTGTTTCAGTTAAGCGGAGTTTCCAGTTAACCGAACTTCGGATAACTGAAACTTGTTTCAAATAAGCGGAGTTTTGTGAAAACAAAATAAATTTCATTTAGTATGAAAATCAAAAAAAAAATGTAGGTATGATTTTTTGTATTGTGTCAAAATAATTATATTTCCATATGACCAATTCAAGCAACAAAGGTATTTACATTTTTAATCACAAAACGAAAATGAATCTTCCATTATTAAAAAAAAAAAACAAAAACCGGTCGTTTCACTTATGCGGAGTTGAATAAGTAAAAAATTTTCATTTGAGGTAATCAATTTTGTTTCAATTATCCGGAGTTTGCAATTAAGCGGAGTTCAGTTATGCGAAGGAGTTTGTGTGAAAAATTCTCAAAAAGCCTTCGGAATAAATTTCTTGATTCAGATAACCGACGTTTTCAGTTAAGCGGATTGCAGTTAAGCGGAAATGATTGTACTTTATCCAAAAAGGGAAAAATTGAGAAATAAATATAAATATACTATAGAAAGCTGCTTGAAAAAAAAAAAAAAAACAATTTAAAATTGTGTATCGTGGCTAAAACTGTCTATCATTTTCGTTTGTTTTTTTGCAACAAGTGTCTTTAGCATATATAATTGTTTCTCACTTTTGTACTTTTGGAAAAAAGAAGGTGAATGTATTTAAGCCATTACAAAACGTCAATATGAAATTTTTCTTCGGCTTACATCCATACTTTACATAGTTAAATAACTTTCGAAAATTAAACGAGCAGTCAAACAAAAAGTTGCCATCTTAAAATGATAAATTTTTTTCTGAAATCTTAAACTAGCTCCTTTCGGCTCTAATGGAAACTTATACATATTTTTTTTTCAAAATAGCTGTTATATGTCTTTTGATTGAATTTGTCCCCTTCCCCTGATAGAAATCCTGCGCACGCCCAAAACCAAGAAAACAGATTCAAAGTAAAAACTCTTGCTTATTAGCCCAAGACCAAGTAAAATACTGTCGGAAGTCTTATGTAGGAAGAGTGATGATAGTAACCAGAAACGACAACCAAAGTTAAATGTTTTTTGGGAGAGCGTTAAAATTTTATTACTTATAAAATTTACTTATAAAAGGTAATTGAATAACATCTATGCTCCAAAGAGCCTATAGAAAATTGTTTAGTTTGGAAAAGTCAAAATCGGTTATAAAGACATCGGTTAAAACGAAATATCGGTTATTGCGAACTAATCTCGAATTTCCGGCCGTGGTTCATACAAATTGTACTAACCATATATATAAAGAATTATCGCTTATAACGAACAGTTTTAAATGGAACATTTAAAAATCTATCGCTTATAACGAATATTAAAAAAAAATAAGTAGGCATTGGAAATTTCGTTAGTTTAAAATGATAAATTATGGGGATTTTCCTTTTAATGTTTTTTTTTTTTTATACGCGAATTTCTGTTTCTGAGAGGAACTGGAGTAGTCATATTTTATATAAAGAAAGGTTAAATGTGTTAGCTTTTTTTTCAGAATGAGTTCAAACGGTAGAGTTTTTACGATTGAAAAAAAAACCAGCAATAATTTTAATTTCAGAACTTTCTGTATCGTCTTCAACAACCCCTACAATTTTCAAAGACAGAGATAAAATTAAAAAAAAAAAATAAAAAAAAACTCGATGCCAAAGAAGCTGAATATTCCACTAAGCAAAATGGCTGGGAAAAATAACCTCACCTGATCAACAGCTTATATTCAACGATTTCGGCAAAGACATAACATCGTTAGTACAAGGGTAAGCGGTGAGTGTGGTAGTGTTTCTACAGAAATTTCGGATGATTGGTTGCGTGTTGTTTGGCCAAAGCTGCAAGAAGGTTATTCAGATGATTAAATAATTAACATCGACGAAACAGGTTTATTCTACAAAATGACACATAGGTTAGGTTATGTTAGGTTGATGGGCTGCCGGTAGATCTTGTTCCCGTCACACATTGATCAATGTTGATCCCTTGTGATACCCCGATGGATTAGACCATCCCTATAGAATATATAACCTATGAAATCTTATGGAGTATCGAGCCATTTGGAGGCGCTGATGAAGTTCATTAAATTTAAGATGTTCTTATCTGTTGACTTCCAGATTTCTGCTTGCTTCGTTGCAGAGTGCTGGACAGTGACCTAGGTAGTGAAGGGTGTCTTCCTCTACTTCTTCGTCTCCGCAGCCTCTGCATAGTTCTACAGTATTAAGTCCCATTTTGTTTTTATGGTACCCTAAGATATTATGTACTGTGATAATTCCTATCAGAAGATGCAGGGATCTCTTTTTCAGGTTCATAATTTTGTCTGTTTTTTCTTATTGTAGCTGGGCCACAGATTCTTTGTAGTGGTACAAGTTACAAGTGAGTTCCACCTGTCATTGGTAAGTTCCACTATTTTCTTACTAATCGTCTGTTTAATGGCACAGGGTCCTTTCCAGTTTATCTGCTTTTTCATTACCTTCAATTCCACAGTGTCCAGGGACCCAACAGAGTCTGATGTTGTGCTGTGTGGCAAGACTTTTAAGCTCTTCATGACAGCATGAAACCAGTTTGGATTTGATTACTGTGGCGGAGATGGCCTTGATCGCTGCCTGGCTGTCAATGTAAAAAGTGATATCAGCCCGTGGTATCGCTATCATTAGTTTTTGTTCTGCACTCTTAATCACTGCCAGAACCTGCGCTTGGAAGACACTGCTGTAATAGGGGAGTCTATAAGATTTGGCTAAATTAAGGGTTTCCGAGCAGAATCCTGCACCTACACCCGTATCCATGTCTTCGATCCATTGATGTATATTTCTACCACCGCACAGTGGTTTCGGTTGTATGGAGAGAGCGTCAAAATTCAATAAAATCTGAACAGCTCAACCGATCTTGATGAAAATTTCAGGCATTATAAAAGATTTTGTAAGACATCATCACAATAAATGTCCACCTACTGCCACGCCCACTTAAAAAATAAATAAATAATATAATCCCTAAAATTGCTACAAATTTGGGTTGCTATTAAACATTTTTTTTTTAGATAAGGCTTTTTTTTATCAATATGAAAGTTTTTTTCCACACCTTCTTTTTGGAGGTTTTTAGAATTTGTTTTATCATATTGAGGAGTATAGTATCATTTCAATAAAATTTGAACGAAATAATCAATTTTAATGAAACTTGTAGGCATGGTAAAAAATAGAATAAGGATGATTACAAACAATTTTCGTTACTGATTTCCTCATTTGTGTTTTTTTGTAGCCCAAATGTCATATTTTTTTTCCTTAGACACCGAGCAAAAATACATTGAATCTACGAGTAACAGAAATATGAAATGTGCACAAATAAACAAAATTCGTAAATGGTGTGAAATGAAAAGAAAATCTTAAATTTTACTGTTACTGGGTGATTGTGGGTGGTAAGTCTATATTTTTCAAAAAGCTATGAGTTTTCTCAATAGTTTGGTCAACATTTTATTTTTAATCTACATTCAGGACTAGGTTAAAACTTTACCTAAACTTCAAAGAAAAATAAAAAAAGCAACTTTAACCTCCGTGGAGTTTTACCATTATAACTTTTAAAATAAAAATCAAAATATCACTTCAGAATTGATAAAATATTCTACACAACTTGTTTTTGTAACTCCATGAAAACAAAAATTCCAAAAAAACCCTTTAATAAAAAAATTCACTTTAAAAATAATTGAATTTACGCACAAATGTGGATCTATGTTTAGACCATGCAATTTCCTCACTTTCAATGAGAAAACAAAACTGATAACACGTGACATTTATGACGAATGTTTGTAACAGTAAACATTGACCCATTATCTATTATTAAAAGTTAAGATACACAAAACAAGCACTAATATATTTTCATTTCTGTCGTATGGGCGAAACCACTGTGCACCGATTCATCTGATTGTTGTAAACCAGCATCCTATTCCTCTCTTG
Organism: Melangyna quadrimaculata; assembly: GCA_949320155.1. Classification (NCBI taxonomy): domain Eukaryota; kingdom Metazoa; phylum Arthropoda; class Insecta; order Diptera; family Syrphidae; genus Melangyna; species Melangyna quadrimaculata. The sequence continues at coordinate 137,603,618 of OX439484.1, forward strand.
TGGGGATGGAGACAGAAAACGTTTTTTTTAAATCTGTACGGGGTGTTGTGTAGTCTGTGCATACATACCCCTCCGTAAATTTATTGATAATTTGTGCGTGACCTACAGAGTTCCTTTCCCAGCAATTGGTTTCGCTAAGTCTTAGGGCACTGTAGGCCGCATTTTCTTGTACAAGTAGATCTAGGGCTTTAGGTTGAGTATCGTTTCCATTCCCGCAGTGGGTGTGGATCTCATTGCCCCTGTAATTCCTATACAAATGACACCTAACAAAACATTGAAATTGAAAGGTGACAAAATTGAATATCGGTTGTAGCGAAACACAAGGTATAACGAACAAATTCTCTAGTCCCATCGAGTTCGTTAACCGATTTTGAATGTATAACCAGAATTTGAATATGAACGTAGGTACCTTTATCAAGATATTAGTCCAGGGTAGATAGCTCCAATTCGCAAATTGACGCTCCCAACTATTTTTTTTTAATAAAAAAAAAAAAAACAAAATTTTTCAATTAAAAAAAATAATTTTATTTTACCTTTTTGTTTTTCTTCATTTGAATACAATAAAACGCATTTTCTTTTTTATTATTTTATTTTGTTGAACAAATATTTGTAATATTGTTGATGAGTTTAAAATAATAACGACTAAATCTAAACTTAATTTTATATGCTGTTTTTAATGTAAAAGTTCAAAACCATTTACAGTAAAGCTCGCTTACATGAATATTTGGCTGTGTTTAACTCAAAATAATTAATAGTACATACCTACCTATAGTCCAGTCATCGAAGGAATTTTGCTTGCAAAAAATAGTGCTCTCTGGATTATTTTTTTATATGGTAGGGGTTACCCCAAGGTATAACATACCCAAAGTCCCCAGCCAGGGGCCGCGAGCTTAACTCAGGAGGGGGGGTTAAAGGTACCCCTTTTTAGATGTTTGTGAATATTTCCACAACCTAGCATGTTAGCGGAAAAATGAATTTAATTTTCTTTCAGTTCGTCGTATTGACTTTGCCTCTATTATGCTTAGTTTCCGAAATATGGAAGAAAAACTACAAAAGGGGACCGTTACCCCGCACGCCTGTCTAAGGCTTGCGGCCCTGGGCTGGGGACTTTGATTATGTTATACCTTAGGGTCCCCTCTACCACTTTCACAGTACCTTGGGTGGCTTGGTTCGCAGGTTCAAAGAAATTGTTCATTCATTAACCTCAAGTTCAAAGAAACACTACTATCACATACTACAAATAATTATAATAACAACAATTATAAAAAAAATATAAAAAAAAATTGTCTTCGTAACTTTCAATTTACTCAAAAACTAGGAGACATAGAACCATTTGGTTTTCAGTTTTCAATTAAGAATTAATAGGGGTTGCTAACAATAAAAGCCAATTCTGCATTTTATTTTACAATTTAAATGAAAAAAAACAAAAACGAAACTTTCAACTTTTTTTTTTTAATTTTGAGTTTGAAAGTAATTTTTACAAAAACTATGGACATCAATAACTTGATTTGAACATAAAATGAAAGAACGGAGTTCTGGCTTTCAAAAAAGGTAAATTTGTTTGCTGTAAGTGTTGCCGTTGTTTTTTAATATTATTTGAAACAAAACGCCCCTCCTCTCTAAAGGGGGGGAGAAAGAACCCCCTCTATGGCAAATCAATTTTGTATTGTGTTCCTTAAAAAAAAAAACATTATCATTTTTTGGCGCCATATGAAAACAACTCTTGCTATTTTAATTTTGCCTAATTCATGTATATGTAGTAGCCCGTAGCGTAATGGTTAGTGCGTTCAACTGTCACGTTGGAGGTCTGGGTTCGCTTCTTAGCCTCGCCCACCTAAAAACTAAAGTTTTTTTTCAGGGCTACTGCCTCTTGCGAGGAATTGACAAATCCTCTAAGAGTATCACTTGTCACGAATAAGTGCTTCTCGTCTAGCCGTTCGGATTCGGCATAAAATTGTAGGTCCTTTCCATTCCTGTCGATAGGCGCACACAGGAATGGTTGCGAGTTGTTAGTCACTAGGCCCTGGTTCTTCATGAGCCGTTGTGCCACCCGATTTATTTTTTTTTATGTATATATATTAATATATGTATATAGTTTCGGATATATAGAAAAAAAAGGAAATTATAACTCCTTTCTTAGCTTCACGACATGATGAAACAACAGTGAATGAATGTTTATTAACGTTTTTTGTTTTTTCCAAGTAAATTGGTCAGAAAACATTCAATATCTAAGACAATAACAAGTTTTTCAGATTTGTTGACTTTTCTACCTGCATCTCCTTTTTTTTTGAACCTAGACAAAATGTGAATATATATTTTTATAGATAATTTAATTGTCTCTAATTAAGTAGGAGAGACTTTTCCACTAACATGGTAGGTTGTGGAAATATTCACGAAAATCTAAAAAGGGGACCCTTTAACCCCTCCTCCTGAGTTTAGCTGCCGGCCCTGGGCTGGGGACTTTGGGTATGTTATACCTGGGGGTAACCCATACCATATACAAAAATTATCCAGAGAGCACTCTTTTTTGCATTTATTTTATAATTTTGAGTCTTCGTTGACTGGGCTACTAATAGTTTAATATTTTAAAAAATGTTTTGCTGTCAGATATCCAAAATAGGTATATCGAATCTTGTAGAAAATAGACACACAAGTAACTTTTCTTTTGGGACATTTTTTAAAATTGTATTTTCACAACGTGCGTACGTTTTTTAGTAAACAATTTTTTTTTTTCAAAAATCAAACAAATGGTAAATTTATCTCCTCCGGTTTTTGATATAATCCAATCTAAAAATGGAGTAAAACCGTTTTTACATATTGTTGGGGTCATGTAAAACACCGAAGTGCTTTAAAAAAAAAACTTATTTTGATCCAAAGTCCTGTTTCAATCTTTTAAATATCTCTTTTAGTTTTTGAATCATGTAAAAATGTAATACCAAAAATAGTGAAAAAAATGGTTTCGAGAATATCGCGAAAACTGGAGTTCTTGCAAAAAATTGGATGACGGCTTTGAGTTCAACACAAAAAAAAATATCTCTAAAATGACTCTTAGTTGCTCGTTTCAAAACTTTTGTGGGGTTGTGTAATCGGATCAGCTTAAAAATCAGCAATCAAATCAATTTACATTATGTAGGTATAATTTATGTATAAACATAAGAATATCAGCACTAAACAACTACCTAATATTCACAATATATCATGTAGGCAAATTGATTTTGTGCTAAAATAGAAAATAACGTGTTAATCCGGCAAAATGATTCATATTTTCTTTTTACAGTTGGTTTAAATCAAAAAAATTTAAACATCAATTAATGGATTCACTCTAATAGAACGAGCAAACCAGAAAACTAAGCCGTAAGCAAGTCGTATTTTTATAATAACTAAAATGGACGACAAAAGAAATGTGCACTCGGGCGTATACGCACTATTTTTCTTATTTCATTGAATAAAAAAATAAATTTTTGTTTGTACACGCAAAGTTGGTTTATGTTGTGTAAACTATAATCAACTGACCAATAGGAGGCTCTTTGTTAATTTTATCTACCTTCAATATAAATACAAATGAAATGCAGTTTGTTATTTCTAATCACAAACACTTAAAAACGGCTGTACCGATTAGACAAGTTGTGTATTGGCTTAGTGGTATCATACTGTCGCGTGTTCAAATCTCATAAACTCATCTCATAGGTTAGTTAATTAATTAAATTAAGTAATTAATTACTTTTTGGAACTCTATGAGCTCTTTAAAAAAATATAATAGAAATAGAATATCTTCTTTTTATCATACAAAATTAGCTTAATTAAAACTAACGTTTTCTAGAATATCTTCTCATCTTCAGGTTTTAAGCAAATCGAAATATTATTTTAAAGATAACTTTAATTCTTTAAGTTTCAAAATATTTGTGTGTATACATTTTTTCATCATATCAATTTTTGATTTACATATATTTAATCATTAAAATAATATTTCAATTTGCTTTACACCTGAAAATAAGAAGATATTCTCGAAAACGTAAGTTTAAATAAATCTAATTTTAAAATGTTTTCTCGTGATAACACTTGCAGTTAGGCTGCATAGCATTCGCTCCGTCATATTTAACATTGAAGGTTTTGAATGAACAACAACCACTTGTGTTGACTACCACCGAGTATTACATTTTGGCTGGAATTATTGCAATTTTATGGCTGCCACACCAATGTTAGAATAGAAAGAAAGCAAATATTGTGATTGAACGCATATTAAATCAAGAAATCATAGGTAGAAATTATATTTTTTTAAATCGCAATGACAAGAAATTGGAAGTGCGTTCCTAGCCCAAGAATCATTTTCAATGATTGAATAAATCTAAAAATAAAATTGTATATGAATTGTACTTAGGGCTGGCTACGAGACGAGAAAAGTCTCGGTCTCCATCTCGGTCTCGCATGACGACACCGAGACGAGGCGAAACGAGACTGGCTTTTAAGCAACCGAGACGAGACTGTATATTTGGACCGAAATTTACGGAGAGTCTTATAAATTCAAAAATCCAATTTCAGTTAAATATTTATTTTCTTCTGCATAAATTCAAACTATAATCGACAATATTTCATTCCATCAACAGGTTGTCCGGAAATCGTATCTTTCGGAGACGAGACCGAGACGAGACTTAATTATAAGAGACCGGCACGAGATCGAGACGAAACTTACAAAAGTCTCGCAGAGTCTCGTCTCGTGGACAGCCCTAATTGTACTCCTGTTTTCCATTATGGTACACCTAAATACCTAATTTTCTCATAAAAAATCTCACATATGCGCTTAATATTTAAAAGATGGTATAGGTTTAATATCATATCATTCCTCCATTGTACATTTTTTATAACGGCTTAAATTATTTAAAAAAACGTTTTCTCCCAACCACTCCTTGCTAAACACTTTGATACTTAAACAAAGAAAGCAAAGCTAATCGCACCTATTAATAAACGTACACTTTTCGTGTACGCCGAAATGCTTGTTTATTTCGTATTTCTATAGAACTAAGTGCTGCAAACTATACCCAAACAACGTCAATAACCACAAATAGAATTCCATTTCTTAGACTTCCTGAATACCATGCTTAGAATATTGCCACTGCATAGTAGATACACTCATGGAATTTTAACCAGCTATAGCTCCAATACTAGGAAATATCGAGTACGAGTATTATAAGTGAAGCACCTTACTGTGACTATAAGTTTCTCTACTACAACAAAAATTATCGTATTGCAAGGATCTCCCATCTTCTTCTTTATCTGCGATAATAATTGTCTATGTGTATTTGCATAGAATGCCAATCAATTAGGCGTCATCGATAAATGCAAAACCACGTACATCTAACGCAAAAAACAGTCACAACAAAAATTGTTACAATCTCCCAAGACTATATAGTATATCTATCTATACATGTCCTACAAGCAATCTTAGTGCCTATCGAACATTGCTCCCAGTCCCAGTGCAGTATTGTTGATGTTGCCAATATTTAGTTGTCTATGATTGTTAGTTGCATGTCTCGCTCAGCTAAAAATCCGTAAGTCTTCAATGCACTTATGTGGCAATACCGGTGGGCGGACGGGTTGTACTTGAGTAATCTAAACAAAACTCATTACCTCTACATACTATCAGGTCTGGATTAAGTTTTCTAAGGGTCATCAGTCAATTAAAAAATGGCCTAAGTATCCTTCTATAGAAATAACTACAAAAAATTAAATTTAAAAATAGTAAAAAAAAAAAAAATTCCGAAAATAGATTTGTAACCAAATTCAATCAAAAATTTCATTAATAACCCAAAATTAATTGCATCCTTAAAAATATACGAAGTAAAATGTATAGGTCATAAATATTTCCATGATTATATACAGGGTGATTCACCTAAGGTGTGACAAATAGATAGAGCGTGTAGGTTGAGTCGAGACAGTACAAAAGTCGTAAAGGAGGGGGGTTTTATTTCCCCCCGTTTAGGCAGGAGAAGCAATTTTCTAAAAAAATTATTTAAAATAGAAAAAAAAAATTATTAAAAACCAATGGTAACACTTACAATATGCCATGTTATACCTTTTTGCAAATCCAGGAATACCTTTTTTTATTGTCTTTTTCAATAAAGTTATTTTTGTCAACAATTTTTGAAAAATTAATTTTCAAACTATTTTTTTTCTTCAAAATTGTACGTTATTAAGTACTGTTTTTGTTTTTAAAATTCAATGCTCTAATCAATTTTTAGTCAAACACTGGAAAATGGATGGTTCTAAGACTTCTACTTTTCAAGATATTAAAAAATAATGATCTAAGAAGGCAACAAATAAAGTTAACGCAGTAAAAATTGTAACGGCAATCGATTATTCTTCTCAAGAAAATATGTTTGATGAAAAAAGGATAAATTAAATAAACACCTGCGAATAATCTAAAATCCCGATAAAAAAAATAAATTTAGCTACTAAGTTAATCCCGCCCTGGTTAATTTACCTTATTTGATTGAACAGAGTTTTTTTTAACATGCGGTGTAGACAAGAAAACCATTTGCTATGTTGACTGGAATTATAAATAAGTTGTGGCATCGACCGACCAGAAGAAATGTTTTAATGTCAGATGTGACATAAATGCTAACACTTTTGGCGCCTAGTTTTGGGTTATATAATTTTTTGTTCTTCTTGGACTTTAATAATTTGAAAGGGCCATGACACGTGTTGGAGGTCTGGGATCGCTTCCCAGCCTCGTCCACCTAAAAACTAAAAAGTTTTTTTTCAGGGCTACTGCCTCTTGCGAGGAATTGACAAATCCTCCAAGAGTATGACTTGTCACGAATAAGTGCTTTTCATCTAGCCGTTCGGATTCGGCATAAAATTGTAGGTCCCTTCCATTCCTGTCAAAAGGCGCACACAGGAATGGTTGCGAGTTGTTAGTCACTAGGCCCTGGTTCTTCATGAGCCGTTGTGCCACCCGATTTATTTATTTATTTTATGACACGTGTTTCATAATAATCATATCTTAACTTGAAAGTATGAGTCATAAAAATAAATCGGAAATGTTAATGAAAATGTCCCATCTCTTTTATTATTTATCTGAAAATATAAAAAATAACAACACATGAGTGAGTATTTTTGGTTTGGACAGCGGAGTAGCAATAAAGTAAAGTGTTTTTTTTTTTTTTCTTCCAATAATGTACTTTGAGAGGATTTCCAATTACGCACGCTTTGCGTCGTAATATTTCCGTTTTGAGTGACTGTAAGTCAATGAACTTGTAGGTTGGTGCAGATATATTGGAAGGTTATTGACATTATGTTAACGTCGGGTTTCCATAATGCTCTTCATTCAAAGATAAGTATTAATTATGTTTGTTATCTGTCCAATTCTAAAATACTGTAATTGGCTTTTTAAATTTTTAATAACTACAGTTGGACTAACATTACTTATTATACATATATTCATAATTCCATAATTATGATTGAAAACGGTAAGGATAAATTATTTTTTAGATTCATGATGAGAAGAATAAGTCGATATGATGATTATTTTTCTCATTATGAATTTATAGGTACCTTATGTACCTCAAATAGATACAATATACATTTAGGTACCTTTACTTTATACATTTAAAATAAAATTGCTGCAGAACAATATTCTAGGTGTTGTCGATATTGTATTAATTTATTTATTGTTGCCCCTCCTGCCTAATCGAGGTAAAATAGACGTCTCCTTTCTCCATACGATTTTTTTCTTGTCCTAAAACAACCTATACGCGCTTTAAAGTATCACCGTGCATTTTTAAGAAAATATTGGCGTTATTTGAGCGAAATCTGTTAAGTATTGATTATTTTGTAAACGGTAGCTTTTATCAATAGATGGTTGAAGCATTTTGTCAAGAAAACTTAATTTCCTATTTAAATATGTTAAATACTGGCGTTCCAGGTTCAACGGTAAGGAAGTTATGCACTTTTAAAGTTTTTACCATATTTTGTCTTATACAATTTGTACGGAAGAAACTTAATAGCTATGAGGAACTACAGAGTAATAAGCCTCCTTAATGTCACCCACTTATAAATTGTTGTATGCTTCTGTGTTATTGGTTAAAACCTTTTGATGGGCTTGACCAATCCTAGCTGTTTCTCTCATCTTATCACCCTGTGCCTAGATATTAAATATGATTCCTTAAACTTTGATGTCATTAATTACTTTACTTAAGCGAACAAAATCTCAATCGACCTTAACAGAAAGCAAAGTAGACCATCTGTCATTTCTTGTTCTCATATTTGAATTCTAATTCAACCACAGCACTAATGATTCATTAAATTGAAAATGTTTCCTCTCCTTACGTTGAAATAAAACAAAAAACAAAGAAAAATTGTTTGTGTATTGTGATTCTGAATTGGCAGTATTGTGTATAAGCTGATACGCCGCGCCGCCGCCGCGCCGATAGAGCATGCACCATGATATATCCCAGTGGAGGATTAAAAAAGACTACTATACCTACGATCAACTTAGGGAGCCTCGTTATCTTTCATCAATTATTTTTGTTGATTATTTTGTGAAATTGAGCTGTGTTTCCCTTTATTTTTGTGAGACATAAGAAAATACATATACGTATTTTTAAGTAGAGGTAGAATAAGTCATGCTCATCTTCAAGTATTGAAATGCTTATATTTTTATTTGACAGAAACATTTTGCATATTTAGGCCCAGTGACGAGATTAAAGTTAAACTTGAGTTAACTCACCAAAATCGAAGTGTTAACTCAAGATTAACTCCGAAACTCAGATAATCTCGCACTGATGGGTGTGAACTTATAATCCAACCAGGTGAGCCAAATTAAATTTGTGTGGATTTTTAAACCAACAAAAACAAGATCCGCTAAATTCTATATTTATTTGGATTTTTTTTAAATTGAAACCGGTTGGTTGAACATTCTGAAGCTTACTCATTAGTGCTTCTTATACAAAATCGAAAACATAATTATTAAATAATTAGTACTAACCAAAATTCTAAATATATCCTTAGTCTAATAAGCCCTATCTTTGTAGTGCCTGATTATCCCAGTGTTTTAGTTAAACACAAGTAAACTCCTGATCCGCAAATTCGGAGAGTTAAAAAATATTTGATCCGTATTATTAAAGGATCAACCAAAACCAGGGGCCCTACTACGGAACTTTATTCTATACTTTCGAATCCATTCGATAGTTATTTTCAATGATTATTTAAAGTGGTACTATGTATGAAAGCAGGATCAAATGTTAGTACTTCGCACTTTTTGGCACAGAAACTCAAATAAGTTTTATTGAATTTTAAAAGAACATGCTTTATAATAAATAGTCAATTGAGATTTTACGAATACAAACATTTTTATTGTAGAATCGAGTTACATAGTTGGGCCCAAGCCCTACACTGAGGATCACTACACTGAGGGAAAAGCGCTTTAAACTCCTTAACGAACCACTTTAAAATTAAAAGGGAACATGTTAAAAAGACAACCAATAGTGAAGGTACTTAACTTAAAAGTTACACTTTAAACTTTTTCAACTTTAACACAATTCGCTTTTAATAGTTAACACTTTAAAACTGAAAACGACACTTTTAAAGGCCATTTAAAATCATTCAATCTGGAGTTTAAAGTGCTTTTAAAGTTAAAACCTTCAAAGCCAATTTAAAAGTGTCAAACACATTTTACAACGTTCACTATTAAATCAAGAGTGTTATTAAAGCTCTCACAAATTTAAATGGTAAACTTTTAAAATATATTTGAAAATGTTCACTTTTAAGTTCTGGTTAACCAAAGAAAAGTACAAAAAATGTACTCGAATTTGGTACATTTTAATACTCATACTTATGACCAATTTTGTTGAAGCAAATTTGAACTACCTTGCGAGCAAAAAAACGGAATCACACAAGTTTGCCTTCTAAAAACAACAATCGTGATGGATACAATATCTATTATTATTTGTTAATAGGCTCGTTTTAAAGCTTGAACTGAAAACATTAAATTAAGGGTAAAATCATAAAAATCAATGGGTTAATTTTCGCACTATCCGCAATAATAACAAAACTAACAAATTGTACTTGTTAAATTTGGCAAGACTTTGAAACATTGATACGCAATAAATGCGCCCCTAGTTGGTCTTTGATGTTGATTGTGCTGCTAATAGTGAATGTCAACATATCTTGACATATTAGGTCTCCTAATATTAGAAAATAATGGAAACTACGCCTGTAGAAGTTAGTCACACTACTGGAATAAGGTATAAACCAATGTATCTGACGGGACACATTACATTGGTTTATTCCTCGTTGCAGCAGTGTGATAACTTGACTAACTTCTATTACAGGCGTGTTGCTTATTGTGTGTGTCAATTTGCGTCTTTCAATGGCAAGTGGAAACCTAGCATCACATTTAAAAATTATTATATTCGAATGCAAATTTTAAGTAATTTCTCTTACTTTTGAAGCTAACGGTTTAAAAACAGAAGCTTTTCCTTTTAACTTTGGCAGGTTAAAATTGATTTCTTTTAATTTTAAAGCTAAAGGTCTCAAAACAGACACGTTTCCTTTAAACTGAACCAATTTTTTTATTTTGGACATGAAACACTTTAGATTTGCACAATTTAATTTTAAATATGCGAACTTTTGATTTTAAAGCTCCCTTTTTTTCTTAGTGTAACGTCGCATGTGTTTTTTGAGAGAGTAACTCACCAATTTTTTTACACGGAAAACACAAACAAAATTCTTTATAATAATTGGGTTTGTTATTGGTTTTTGCGTATAAAATGTTTGCTGGGTTGCTATACACTCTCTCATAAAACACGTCTACAATTCAGTTCCGAAAAACAAATTTACAGCTAATAATTTTTGTTTACGTAGATTTTTGCTAACATCGATGTTTATTGCGGTTGTCAAGTCAGAAACGTCGAAGTTTAGCAAAAAAAGTCTTAAAATTTTCACTCGCGCTTTTGTTTCTTTCTTCCCCCTTCAGTTTTGTCTTGTCTAAAAGACGAAACCAATGAAAAAACGAATCGTGTAATCGGGGTCTTTATTGAAGTCGGCTTAAAAATTTTACAAAACATGGAGTTATTTACCACACCCTCTTAATAAAATCTTAAGTTCGTCGTAATGTTTTCCATTTTATTTTTATTAGTTTTAAAAGACATTATTTAAAGTGTTTTTTTTTTGTTTAGTTCTTCAAAACAAAAAAGCCAATACATTTCAACTAAGGGAGGCAGCGCAACCTCCCCGATAACCCCTTTGCGTACACTCTTGCATAGCATCTCTATTTGATTATTTAAAAAGATGAAATATCTACATAATAATCTTCCATCGGCTGTATCTGAAAAATATTAAATAACTTAATTAAAATACTTCCATTTAAAATCGCGGGTTTTTTGTTTTAATAAATCTTAAGCTAAATAAATCAAAGGGAAACCGCTTATCAAAGTATTTTCGCTTTATACTTGAACTAAATAGACCGAAACTGACATCAGCGCCAATTAAATGTCGGCCGGTCAGAAAGCTACGTACTCGAATGTATTTCTTATTATCGGTAATAACAATGCATTGATGTCATGTAAATGGTATAGTCCACATAGATACGTACAGATAAATACTGCATCTATCTAAAACAGTCTGTTTCATACTTTTTCTTTGCTGTCGTTGGCTAACATTTGACCGCAGATACGATTTCTATCATCAGCTTGTTTATTAATCGCGCTAAATGCAAACACAAATCGTACACCTAAAACATTTTTTCAATCAGTACTACGAGTATATTAATAGATACGAACAATTATGTATGTATGTATGTATTGTATGAATTAACGTTGAACTATCAACAATGTACATGTAAATATAAATATGTTAGTATATGCTGATGATGAATCTAAATAGTGCACTGAATCGTTTGAATACCAAACATAAAAGACATATACTTTTTGTATGGAAGAATGATGTTTAATAAATGGGGATGAGTTGAGCATTAGTTTATGAAGTGATGTGTGGTTCCACGTTTGGTTATGTTTTTAAATAATTTTCAAACATGAAGTCACTTCGGATCATAAATTGTGTTTGAGTATGAACTTCCGCGCTTAATTGCTTCCATATTTAGTATGAGTAAGGTTGAGGTAGGTATATGTGAGTGAAGAATGGAAGGGTCATTAAAGTACTTTTGATTATGAAAATAGTTTTGTCAAATTCAAATTATACAACTAATTGATAATTTGTTATAGTAAAAACCAGAATGTGATTTGAATAATACTTGAGATATTGTTGAGTTGATAACTGTTTCCCTGGAGGGGGAAAGGGCTATAGAGGTTAAAGACCCTACAAAAGGATAATGCTGACTCAACATAAGATATTATGTACCTACATAAATTATGTATACAAGAACTTATTTTTTTTTTTTTTTTTTTAGTTAAGCGCGCACTAAAGGGATTTTGGCTGCCCTTAAAATGTTTAAACACAGTGTGAGCGTTGGGAAAATAGGGTAGGATATAAGAGGAGATACCGATGCACATTGGTTTTGAACCTCTGAATATTAAAATGGTCGGGAAAGATAGAGCCGGGTAAAGCATTCCACATTCGATTAGTGCGGCTAATAAAAGAATCTCTATACTTGACAGTGCGTCCGAAGTTTGGCTCGAGGGTAAACTGATGTGCATTCCTAGAAGTACGAGTATTACGGTTGAATTGTTTTAAGGGAGGAATGCAGCTGGCTATTTCACTAGAACAATGTTTATAAAAGTAACGGTAAAATAATGTTAGACATGAAACATTGCGGCGGTGGTCGAGGGATGCAAATGTTTCTGTTATATTTCTGTCACCTATCATTTTCAAAGCTCTTTTTTGAATCCTATCTAACAGACTCAAGTAGGTTATTGGGGAAAACTTAGTTTAAAATGTTTTTTTTTTTTTTTTTTTTCTTTTCAATTATTTTCATTAAGTTTTTTTGTATAAATTGAGTAAATAAATTCAGAGAACAGAAACGGACTTAGTATTTGTATTGATACAAAATAAATTGCCTCTGTTACTGAGTGTGCACGTTTTGAATTAAGAAAAAAGATATTAAAAAGTATTGCTGAAAATATGGACGAATTTAATTTCAAATTTCAAACACTTCTTTTATTTATAAATTCAAAAAGAAAGTCATCATAGTTATTCTTCGACAATTAAATAAAACAATTCGTCATCTTTGGATCCAAAATATATATACACAGAGGTTGAGGAAGAACGATTTTTCATCGGGTTCTGATGGGATTCCTGCTATTGTTCTTAAAAACTGCGTCTCCAATTTAGCTCAACCACTCACTAATCGCTTCCAACTCTCTATTTGAGGCTGTGAGTGCAATAGTGGTTTAACACTATTTTGAAAAATTTGCATAATGTCGTTTTTGTAGTCGATTTAAAACCAATTTCAAAAAGTGGGTTACGTCACTTTTGCACTCACAGCCTCATTTATCAAGGTTTGTCACCAAAAGCATGTAAAGACTCTTTCATTATCCCAATTCATAAAGAGGATACAAAAAAGATATATTCGAGAGCATAGTTAACGATATTTTTATCCTGTAAACCACTTGTATCTCCTTACCAACATGGCTTCTTTAGGGTAGATCAAAGACCACCAATCTAACTGAGTTTGTCTTCAATGCCATTTGCGGCTTGGAAGCTGGAAATTAAGTCGACGCAATTGGAACAGATTTCAGCAAAACATTTATATCTTGGATTCAATCATATTTAAATGATCGTCGATGCACAGCCCTTTTTAGATCCTGCAGCTCCAGCCCTATGTGCCCAACATCGGGGGTCCCTCATGGCAGTCATTTAAGTCCTCTGATTTTCTTATTGACCAATAGTGATGTGGATCTTACCCTTGAAGGATCTGACCTCCAGATCTACGCTGATAACATGCGTATATCTAAAGATTTTAAATGCATGGCCGATGTTCAATTATTTCAATATGACCTAAACAGTCAAGCAGCTATATTCGCTGATGATACAGGCATCTTTTCATCGCATGAATTTTGTCTCGACATAGAGACAAATTTACGTCATGCATTTGAACTTATGACTCAATATTATCAAAAGTGGAAAATAAAGCTGAATGCTGATAAACTTCAAGCTATCTTTTTTAGTAGAAAAAGAAAGTCTTGCTATCTTCCCAGCAATCAGCTTAATATTAATGGTGTTAATATTAATTGGGATTCAAGCGTCAAATATTTAGGAGTTTATTTAGATCGAAAACTTACGTTTAAGGAACATATTACCAAAACCTTACAAAAAGTAAGCATATCAATCAATAATTTATTAATAGGAAGTCATGTCTAAGCAAATCAAATAAAATTATAATTCACAAGGTTATCTTTCAAGCAATCCTCTTGTATGGTTGCCAAGTGTGGGGAAAATGTGCAAAATGCCATCTTAAAAAATTGCAAGTATCGCAAAACAAGATACTCAAAATGATGCTTAACCTCTCTCGATACCATTCTACTTCAGATTTACACGAAAGAGCGAATGTTGAAATGATTTATTTTAGAATAAATAAACTTAATGAAACTTTCTTACGAAACTGTGAAACCTCTGATAATCCTCTTATTAACCAACTGACTCCATAACCATACTTCTGATGTTTTTTTTTTGTTTTATCTGTTTATTAATTTATTCAATTTTTTGTTAAATATGTAAATGTAAATATTTGTTATGACCATTAAATAATTGAGTTCTTATTCATCTTTATTTAAATGATGTTATTTATTTATTATTCTATTATTTATTTATTTATTCATTCAATTATATAATTATACAGTTATTTATTTATTTATTTATATATATATATATTTATTTATTCATTTATTTATTTATTTATTTATTCATTTATTTATTTATTAATTTATTTAATTATTTATTTATTTATTTATTAACTCATTTATTTATTTATATAATTGTTTATTTTGTTTTGATTTGTCAATTTATTTATCCATTTAAATTATTTATTTATTTAATTAATTATTTATCGACTAACTACTCTCACTTATATATATATATATATATTTATCCTATTGTTTACTAACCTAAATTCTACTAACCTATACTTCACAACTATAGTTTTGAAGTTTTATTAATATCTCTAGTCAAAATGTACCTGCTTTTTTCTTTTTTTTTTGTTTAAATTGAAGGTTTTTGTTTGTACTTTCCTTCATAAATTAATCCTTATCAAAGCCTAAACTCAATATAAATTAAAATACTTATTCAGTAGAAAGATATCAAATCTAGTATATCAAATCTCTGTATGTAAACTGTGCGGTAGCTTACCAAATGTAAATCTGAATACCAAAAATAAAAATCTATCTATCTACAACTTTCTTGAATTGAATGTGAATAAATGCGAAGCTATTACCTACTCCCCAAAACGCCCTCCTTTACCTCAATGTCAATATTTCATTGAGAATGAACCAGTAGCGATTGTCACTTCCATACGTGACCTACATAGATGTTATATGCGACAGTCAACCCATGTTCGGGATAATTTTTTTTTTTTTTTGATTCTCAAATCCCTATATTAGTCTCTGTAATTTCCCGCTTGTGAGAGCTCTTCTTGAGGATGCCTCCGTAGTATTGTCTTCGTACCACCACAATCAAGGGATAGAAGCCGTTCAACGTGGGTTCATTCGCTTTTCTTTGCTTTCTTTTTACAGGATCAAACTCATGCGATTTTGAATCCCCCTCTAACTTCAGTACCAATAAAGTTAGAAACTTCAAACTCGCAGGATTTGCTAAGCTCACCAGGTTCAGGCAACTTACCAAATTTCAATTCTTTAACATTAGTGGTTCCCGAGGAATAAGACTGCAAAAATTGCAAAAACCGTAAACTGAGCGACTGATTCACCCATTCCCATCATCGTAGAATATTGTAATTTCGCATAACGTTAGGCATTGTAGTGTTTATAAAGGAAAAAATAGACAATTTAAGATTTTCCATTCACCCATTTTCATAAAATTGATATAAATCATTTGAAGCACTTCTGGTTGTCGTAGAATGATGAAATTTAATACAGCGGTAGCGCTTAAAGTGCAGGCAAAGGCAAAATTTTAAAATTTAAGATAAGATAATTTTCATAGAATTGATATGAATTATTTATAGCACTTCTGATTGTCGTGGAATGATGAAATTTGGTACAGCGGTAGGGCTTAAAGTGCAGGTAAAGGAACAATTTTAAAATTTGAGATTTTCCATTCAGGGGCGTGGCACCCGCCCATTTGCATAGAATTGATATCAATTATCAGGAGCATTTCCGATTGTCGAAGAATAATGAAATTTGGTAAAACGGTAGGGCTATAAATGCAATAAAACGCAAATTTTTAAAATTTGAGATGTTACATTCAGAGGGCGTGGCAAACGCCCATTTCCACAGAATTTTTATCAACTATGGAGATAACTTCTGACAGTCGTAAAATAATGAAATTTGCTAATGCGATGGGATTTGACATGCATGCAATCAGAAAATTAAAAATTTGAGATTTTACATTCAGTGGGCATGGCAACCACCCATTTTCACAGAATTAATATTAAATATATTGAGAGCACTTCCGATTGGTGCAGGATTATGAAATTTGATATGAATTTGAAAGGAATTTTGATATTTAACATGGCAGGTACGATAACTTTGGCGCCAAAAATTGATAAATTCTGTAGAAGGGTCAAAGGCAAGCATTTTTGCTAAAACCACCTAAATTTGAAAATTAATTAATAATTCAAAAGGAAAGCTTAAATCGAAAATTTCCCAAATACGGATCATTTCTTTTATTTTTGCTTTCCAAAAATAAAACAATTATTTTCAGAAATGTATGGTGATTTTTTTCAGATATCTTCATATCTCTAGTTATATATTTTTCTTCTTCTTTCATTTTACTATCTAAATTCGAAAGCAACAAAAACCATTCCTCTTTTATTTTCCGTTTCGAAAATATATTATTGACTTTTATCTTTATCTGTCCTAATTTAACCTATTAAAAAACTTGGTTTCAAAAAAAACGAAATTTAAAGTTTTTTAATTTAATTTCCTTTTATATGGTATTTTTCTAATATCTTTGAAGCTTAATTACAGAAACCACTATTAGCTAGACAACCCATGTGCAAATTCTTTGTTTAGACACTACTCAAGAAACTGTATATACCACTCATCATTTGGTAAAACGATAAAGTAGGTCTTCCTATGGCGCACAGTGGGACAAACATGGAAACAATTCAATTTTACGAATGTGTCAATTTTTATGATTCACTATTCGTTTCTTATAGTCAATTAGTTGTAGAATCAACAAATGATAACGGTTTTTTAAATAAAATATATGTAAACCTGGATTTTATCACCAAAGTTGAAATTACAAAGTTGAAATTACACTCAAATCTGAATATTTTTTAATGATTCTTTTTTTTTGTGAGATTAAGATATTCCTATTGGTAATATAAATGTATTAACTGAGCGAGGAAAAATAAGATATTAAATATTTTGAGCAAAAAAACTCAGTATTAGCGATTATTTTTAGTTTCATAAGGTTTTAAGTACTAGCGGCCCGGGTCTGTTGGTTTTTGGCAGATTATGTAGTGTGTAAGCAACAATTTCCAGTAAAGAACGCATCTGAAAACGTCCGAATTCGACTTCAAATGCAATTTAGTAGTTATTAATAAGTAGTTATTAAAATACAATTTTAAACAAAATTTTAAGAAAATTCATTAACCCATTTTCAAGATACTGAAATTTTTAAAAAAATATATATATTTTTTAAATTCAATAATTTTTTTTTCGAACATTTTTGTACCCAAAATTGTTAAGATACTGAAGAAACTCCTTTATAAAATTTGTTGTCAAATTCGGTGGTGAGAATTTTTAAAATCAATTAACGGGTTCTATGCCCGAAGTTGAAAAACTTATTGATCAGCGAGGAGGCAAAAGTTTTGCTAAAACTAACCGAATAATTTCTATTTTTCCAATTATATACAAAGAATGAAAGGCGCAACATTTATTTCAGTGTTTTGGAAGAGATGTATCTCCATGATAAGCAGTCATATTTTTTTTGCAACCAAATGCATTAATTAAATGAATTTAATTAATTAAATAACGCTTTTATTCAGCCTTAATCAACTTCTTTGATTTATGTTCTACGATTTTTTTTTATGAATAAATCTGTCTGCAAATTAGAAAAGGTACTTTTGTCTTTGACTACTAATTTCTCAGCAAATAATAACACGACACTAAAGAGAAAATTAAATTTTAACGAGATCATTTAAAAAACTTATGTTTATGTAGAGTATTTTTTTGTCTATCTTTTACAGTTAGTTTCAAAAAAAAAAAAAACATAATTTTTGTTAATCGAAAATTTAATGTTAAATTTATGTTCCTTAATTCTTTTGACAAGTGTTCATGTACATTCAAAATTAATCAAATTAAATTTTTTTTAAAACATCATTTCATAATAAAATTAATTAATCGATAATTATTATTGTATGATGTTATAGTACTTTCTGTTGAAATTGTTAGCACTGACACCTCTGCTTACCTTGAAATGTCAACAGGTCAACTATAGGATCTGAAGAGCGAGCGAGGATTTTGCAAGGTTGTCTAGAAACATTTCTGTATGAGCGTGTCAGTGGGCGAGAGTCTATGAATGAGGTAGTTTGTTATTTGAACGGAAAAGATGGTTCTGATTTCATCCAACCAAGGCTCCATACAAAAAACCTCAATAACGCCCACAAAATGGGCGTGGTACAATGTATACATAGTCGATTATCCAAAATGTATTTTGTAGAAGATGTAGTTAAACAAAATTTGAATTTGTACTAGTTTTTACGAAAGTTTCTTAAGAAACTGGGCGTGGCAGTGGGCGGATATTTTTTATTTTGGTTTATCAAGCTGTCAATAATATTTCCTGTAAGTTTCATCAAAACCGGTTCAGTAATTTAGTGTTTAGAAATTTTTTGCACCTTCCCATACAAGGTGCCCCACTATGTGCCGGTTTCCTATAGTGCACTAGAGCGTATACGTTCATTTTAATTAACTTGAATTATGCCATTTTTTAAATTTATTAACAAATTTTAGTTCTTCCTAGTTGGTCTAATAAAAAATGAGCAGAGGTGAATAATGAAATTGTTAGAAATTAGCAGGGTGATGATCCGCATAATTCGCGATAAAATCTAACTTTATCCAAAATGCCTTTGGTTACAATCTGAATCAATGGCAAAAGTCTGAAATGTTTTGATTTTATAATTTATTTTGGACTTTTACCACCGTGAGCATGTAAAAAGTTAATTTTGGTACTTGCCTGCCATTTCGGACTTTTGCCAATGCCATTGAAAAATTCTACATTTCACCGGTAAGCTCATTGCTCATTGGCATTGCTTAAGTTATTTGTGAAGTTGAGTAAATACCATTAGCCTAGACAATTTCTGCGCTAGAAACTGGACTACAGTTTTATCCCGAAGTTGTTGGCCATACAATGACTTTGTGTGCTTCATTAAATGCAATTAAAAAACAAATATTAGTAGCACTTTCATATAGTAGATTTCATGATGTTCGATGTTCAGGATTCAAAATGAATGACAGTCAGTGGGAGTTTTTCTTTTTAAGTTCAGAATCCAACTCTGAGCATACTCTGAACCGAGCGTGCTCTGAGCGTTCTGATTTATTATTGAAATAAGTTTGAGCATAACGATGTCGCCTCAATACAAACACAATATAAACGAGTAAACAAATTTAGTGAAATGGATAATTTAACAATAATCAAACAAGCAATTTCTTGATGGATTGGATTTTTTATTGCACATTGTAGTCTGCCATAATTTTCTTTGATTTTTGCTATCAAGAAAATGGTCATAGGTTTCATCTAATCAAACCCTAAATTGATAAATTCAAGGGATTATCTATTTTAATATTATATATATATTTATTTAATATTCACCACCTGCACCAGAACGACCACCAGCCTCATCTGCCATTTCTGTTTTTTTTTCTTCTTTTTTACTGTTTTCACTGTTTTTACTGAATTCATTCTGAGCTCAAAGATCGCGCTCTGAACCTAATCTGAGCATGTTTAGAACAAAAAAGAAAAATTCTAAGTTCTGAGTGCTCTGAGTTCAAAAAGAAACACGCAGAAACACAGTTCAGACTCTGCTCTGAACTATAAAAGAAAAACGCCCAATAACTCCTTGTAACCATGTAAAAATTTAATCGATTCGTATATCATTTATAGTCGAAATCTTTGCTTACAGTCTTAATTTCGGCCATTATTTATAAAACATAGTATAATTTATCCAAAAATGGTTTCTTTAGCATTTAAAAGATTAAAGTTTGATAACATACAAGTAAACTTAAATCAAATTATATTCCACATCTCACATTAAATGGAAATTCATTTTTCCCAAAAGACATCTGTGATCTAAATGTAAATTTACTTAAAATAACTATACAATCATCTTGATGTCCACGTTCATGCTAAGCTTGAAATCTATATCCCCAAAATGATAGATTAAAAGAAACTGTTCCCCCTTATTAGAACATCTATCAAAATATCATGCTAAGCTTGAAATCTATATCCCCAAAATGATAGATTAAAAGAAACTGTTCCCCCTTATTAGAACATCTATCAAAATATACCCGGTTCACTTATCAGAAACGCAATATTATTCCATTTATCACATTTATACAGCATTACACCCTTAACGATAGCTGTGTATAGTTCGATAATTTAAGTCTATTTATAATCCATACGTCTCAACAATTATAATGTTTTCAATGATGATACAAAAAACACATGTTCCCACAAAGTTCAATCGTAAAAGATTCCAATAAAAAAACATAGATCAATATTACTAATCGATTTTCAAGTGCTATTGGTTTTTGTTCAATCTTTTTAATAGAACGATTGAACGTTTTCAAGGCTTAGTTGATCTGTATCTACGTAAATATACTTCAAATGATTTCGAGTGCAATCAAGAATTTTTTTTTTTCTTGGGTTCAAGCAACCCATTAGTAAGAATAGATAAAATAGAACACTGTATTATTTTTGACTTAAATTGTTTATTTTGGTGAAATAAGTGCATTATAGAAATGGTCAAGTTGTCTTCAATAAAAGAAATTCTTTGATTTCTTAAATTGTTTGTATACAATACTTAGACTTTCCCAACCTATATAACAAATCATTTAACGACACTGCTTGATGGAGACAATTATTACGCCTATTAGTCTCAAGTCTCAACTTAATCTCTTCTTGCGAAGAAACTAAACATGATCAATAGAAACAGGTTGTTGGTTCGACTTCTAAAATAATAATTTGAATTTGTACACAAATAAAACGCCAATAAAAAATGTGTAATTGATTATTGCATGAAAATAAAATAGTTTTTTTTTAGAACGAAGTTCTTTATGGTGGTAAGCCCGACAGATTGTTTGCTCTTATATCGTAATAAAATTTACATAGCTATGTGCATATATGTACATACATACATACAGAGATATAAAAAGTAAGTAAGTCACTAAGAAGGGATTTTTCAAAATTTGAATCGGAAAAAACCTTAAAAATATTGCAAAACGATGAATAAATTCATACTTAAAATGTACATAATTCCGTGAAGTCAATTCGAATTTTTAAAATAAAGTAAAAAACAACAATTAGGATGGACTTTTGCCACAACACTTTTCTTAAATAATGTTAGCAAATGTCTTGGTACTTCGTCAACAGGAGCGCAGGACGCTTAAATAAAAAACGGCATCGACATGGTAACTTACAAAATTCATAACAGATCTTCAAGTTTATACGGTTTAAAAATACTGTAATTAATACAGACATGATAACAAAATCGCTTAAAAAAATGGGCACGACTGGATCGCACAAACTTGCTCTCGTAGCTAACAACTTGAATGTAGCTTAAAATTGACAATATGCATACATTATATAGTAGTTCTATAACATTATGATATCATTAAAAAAAAGTTTTAAAAACAATTTAGAATATAAAATATATTTTGTTTTATTAGCTAAAACGGATAGATCTGAAAATTGGGTATGCTATCTGATTTGTTTGATAAAAATGAATTTATGAAAAAAAATTTCAAAAATCTTTATAGTGGTTTTTTTTTAAATAATATTTTATATCACTATCTAAAATTTGGTTCAAATCGGTGTAGCCGTTAACGAGAAATTTGAAAACCAAAAAATCGGTTTTATGACAGGTACCGTCAAAAACCGTTATAATTTTTTTTTCTACCAAAATATTAATTGTCGTAATTATAGTAGCTCGTATTTTTTTTCAACATCGTTAGAGCCGCTTTTGAAATAAATCAATTTTTTTATATTGGTTGTATGGCAGGTACCGTTATTTTTTGAGCTAAAAAAAAAATTCAATTCCCCCTCTAGGGATTCCCATAAGAACCTTTAGTCCAAAGTTTGAAGAAAATCGCTTCAGCCGTTCAGGCTGCAGGTCGAGGTACATACAGACAGACGGACAGAGAGATAGAATTGCGAGACCTACTTTTTTCGCGTTATCTATCAACGTAATGTAAGGCGAAAATTATTATCTCGAATTTTTTTTTGCACGAATCCCAAACTTGGCCTATAGTACGTATATCGCAAGTAAAAATAATTTTTTATACATACAATGCAGATAAAAATTTAATTTCAGAAAATTCCATTAACCCATGATTGAATTTTCGAATTTCAGAAAAAAAACATTGTTTTGAAGATTTTCTGTATTAAAAATATAGTTTACATAAGTTCATCCGACAATGAAAAATTCGAAAATATGAAAAATTGCTTAAGGGACTTACTGTTAATAACATTACAAAGTATTTTTTCTTCAAAATTGGTTCCAATAA
This sequence comes from Melangyna quadrimaculata, assembly GCA_949320155.1. NCBI lineage: Eukaryota > Metazoa > Arthropoda > Insecta > Diptera > Syrphidae > Melangyna > Melangyna quadrimaculata. The sequence continues at coordinate 137,626,468 of OX439484.1, forward strand.
GTAAAGAACACACACATTAAAATTCTTGGAGCTGTTTTTGAGAAAAAAAGAAAACGGTGTTTTAACATTTGTTTTTTATGTATGTATAGGAACCGTTATTTTTGGTTGTAGGGACATAATTTTTTCAAGGATTATAAAAAGTGCTATGAAATCACTCATATCAAGTTTCAACAAAGTTGACCAGGACGTTTTTGAAATATTGAAGTTTCAAAAAAAAATTATTTTTTTTTTAATTTTTCCAAGATTATGTTATGCACTAAGCAGTATACTATTTAAACTTCGTAGGAGTTGCTCCGCAAGAAAATTAAAAAAATCGTATTCGAGAAAATCAAGAACAAGCTAATCGGTTCCATTAGATAAAGGTAGCAATAAAAACTAGTTTTTGGCAGCTCATCTGCAAAACTGTCACTTTGTGAATGCAAAAAGTTGTAGGGTAGGCACCGTTATTTTCGGTCCTACAAAAAACAAAAAAACTGTGTAGACACTGAACATATAAACCAAAAAATCCATCGAGCAGTAAAGGCTGTAGCCACGAGGTCAGACAGACGGAATCGAGTGAACCACTTTTTTTTCCTAATCCAAGTCTTAATTTTTTACAAATCCATAACTTGCCATACTTATATAGGCCAAGACCTATGTACATATATGTAAAAAAAAAAACTATAATAACAGCCCGTATAGCCATTAGGTAATTGCGTTAGGCTGTCAAGCTGGAAAGAGGTCTTCGTTCAATTTCTAGTCTCCTTAAGCTAAAAAAACATCGCACTCATTAAAATATACTTAAGATTTTGTTTAAACGCTGTGCTCCATTAAAAAAAGTTTTCAGGTTTTTGTTACAAAAGTTTGTTTATTCCTAAATGAATAGGAATTAAGAACCTTATAGTCCAGTGCAATTATAATCTGACCCAGCAGTTTGTACCACCCCCAAATTTTTTTTTTGTAATCGATAAAGAGTTGAGCAAATATGATAAATCTCAGTTTTCGCATTCGTAACATTTACCTTTTTGCCGCCATTTTGGCGGTATTTATTGATAAACAGAAAAAAGTTGTAAAACAAAACTGTTCGAAACTGTACCACAAACTTGTGGTAGAAAGTTTTTCAAATTTTTGATTGAAAATTACCTGAATTTAGAAAAATACTAAATTTTTTTTTTGTTGGCCTGGAACTTTTTAAATATTATCAATATTAAAAAAATTTTTATTACATAAAATAGGAAATTTTATTCTACGCATTTTATATTTTACAAGTTTCTTGTAGGACTAATATGAACCCAGATATTTAGTAAAAAGTAAAATCCAAGATGGCGGCAAAACGGTAAATGTAACGAATGCGAAAACTGAGATTTATCATATTCGATCAATTCTTTATCGATTACAAAAAAAAAAAAAAATTTGGGGGTGGTAAAAACTGCTGGGTCCCCCATATAAAATTTTATAATTGCACTGGACTATTTCTATTAATTTTAAATACTTATTTCAAATAATAGCCATAACTGGTGTGTTAGGAGCAGTTTGCCCTCAATACATAAAATCTGCAATTCATGGGTTAAAATTATCAATTTTAGTGAATAGAAACTAAGATTATGGATTATTTTATTAGTCAACGGCCGGCTGGCAGCCGGAATCCGGAACTTAATTTAGAATTCACCAGGACTGGATTTTTAATGAGTTTGCTCCCCCTGTTTTCATCAAAAAAAAAATAAATTGTACCCTTAATGATTCAAAACTTTATATTTTAACTACTAAAACTTACTTACATTTGAAGCAATATTCTGACAAAAAAAATTACAGAAGGTAACACTGGTTGTTTTTTTTTTTTGTTTTATGTCTGTTTAGGCTTCCTGTTTTTGTTCCATTTTAATTTTTTACTTGCGATATACGTAGTATAGGGCAAGTTTAGGATTTGTGCAAAAAAAAATTCGAGATAATAATTTCCCCTAACATAACGATGATAGACAACGCGAAAAAAGTGGGTCTCGCAATTCTGTCTGTCTGTCCGTCTGTCTGTATGTACCTCGACCTGCAGCCTGAACGGCTGAAGCGATTTTCTTCAAACTTTACACTTAAGGATCTTATGGGATTCCCTAGAGGGGATATTGAAATTTTATTTTAACTCAAAAAATAACGGTACCTGCCATACAACTAATATACAAAAATTGATTTATTTCAAAAACGGCTCTAACGATGTTGAAAAAAAAAATTACGAGCTACTATAATTACGACAATTAATATGTTGATAGAAAAAAAAAATTATAACGGTTTTTAACGGTACCTGTCATAGAACCGATTTTTTGGTTTTCAAATTTCTCGTTAATGGCTACACCGACTTGAACCAAATTTTTTTGTGTAAGAGGTCCTTTACAATTTTTACAATTTCGCATATAACATTTTTGAAAAAAATATTTTTTTGGATTTTTAAAAAAATATTGAAAATATTTTTTTGAATGAATATGCACAATGTCAATTTAAAGCTATATTCAAGTTTTTTACTACGAGAGCAAGTTTGTGCGATCCAGTCGTGCCCATTTTTGTTTTACACAACCACCCACATTGCCATGGACCCCATTTGTACCATACTTCTGGTTGATAAAAAAAATACGATAATTGAAAAGTTATCACGAGAGACAAGATCGTGACTCTGGCTTAATTGTCACATGTCTAAGAAAACTTGTATCAAAACAAAAAGTCCCTCCTACTCGCTATGAATTGTAATTTGTATACAAAAGTGTTTTTTTTAGAGCTTCCCGTTAGTAAGTTCTGTGTTTATAGTTTATTTATAGTTAAGTCATGAGTTTCATGACGAATGACAAAAGAAAGTATTTTCTTATAGGTACTTATGTATGTATCTTTTTATATTTCCATGAAAACTAAGAATCATGAATAAAATCATAAATATCTAATTAAAATTAAACGAACACAGACGTTCACTAATGTGTTTGTTCAAATTTTAATCATACTACATTGTGATTTTAGGATTAACAAATAATCTGGCAAGCATCTGTAATCTGTATTAGAGGATTGGATATCGATTTTCTTTGAAAGGCAACTTGGTTCTCCAAAAAATCATTGAAAAATATTAGATTTCCGGATATCAGATTTTAAATCCCACACGCAATGCTTTGACATTTGACAAAATCTGGCATTATAAAAATTATGTAACTACAAAGAATTAGTTGTTCTCATTTCCCGGATCCATCAGCCAGCCAGTTCCATATCATGCTCTGTTAATTTCCTGTATACAAAACAACCAACAAACCATGCTTCAGAAACTTTACCACCAAGTCACGAGTTAACTACCCATGCGAATTAATTATTCTGTGTCTGTGTGTCAAGCGAACAAAATTCCCTAAATGATAATATCTTCGTGTGTTTTGTGTGACACGCCCGCCCGTGTAAGCATTGAATATCTTGTAATTTTTATTATTCAAACCAGTAGACGGGAAGCAACATTTTACTGTGCGAAATTCCTTATAATCGCATCAAACAGTGGTCCAGTGGTATCAAAAAAGTGTGCCATCAAGATTCAAGATGCTGCAATCAGTACAAACAGAAACAGCAGGAGCAAGCAGCAGTTTGAGTTTGGCTTTATAACAAGACATATCGGATCGATCAGAGAATAGTTTTTTATGAGAATTGCAATGCTTCAAGCGGCCAGGCAAGGCAGTAAGAGGAAAGGATATAAGATAAAAATGTACTTTAGAGAGCAAGAAGTGCTAGAAAGCAGCTGCCGTTGATCAGTGGATTCCGAGTCGGAATCAAAGAAAATACCTTGTTCTCTCTTAACTCTGGATAAATGCGTGTATTCGATGCATCCGGTGAAAAAGTCGCTGTGCATTTCATTAATGGACCTATACAATCTTCCGATTGTTGGGTAAGCATGGAGGGCGAATTTTGAAATATGGTGTTTTGTAAAAATCGTTTGTTGTTAATTTGATATTATTGTTTTTTTTTTTATAGTTACACACATAGGCAGATCTTTCAGTCACCATTTGTTTAATAAGCAATCTTTAATTGGCAATATATGTAAATTTCAATGTAAATGTGTTTTTTTTAAACAGGAAAGTTAGTCAAAGACTGTGGTAATGTAAACAAAATTAAAACAACGACATAGCCTTTAAAATATTGCCCACAACGACAAAGGTGTCATGAATGAAAGATGGGTTCATTGTCTGCAACTTTGGTCTTATAATTTGTCCTCTAAGTATAAAAGTTTCGGAGATATGATCAATTTGCGTTTGCCAATTTGGCGGATTTCCCCAGGGTTATGACAAAATTTTCAGATTATAGTTCTGGAAACCCCAAATTTTTAACAATAATAGTGGGCATTGAACTTTTTTAGAGGTACAAATTTGTATATTGTAGATTGTTGATGGAAAAAAATTAAAAATATGAGAATTAGTTTCTTTATCTGTTAAAAAATGTTTACTTTGCACCGAATCCGATTTCTTTGTAACAAAAGATTTTTGGAGGATAATTTTTGACCATATTTTTGTTATTATTACTGATGAAAATTTTAAAATTAGTATTAATCTTAATTCTTGTGTTTTTCAGGTATAAATCAAATTCACAAATAATTTAAGTCCATACCATACCATAGGCTTTTAAAAAGATAAAAAAAACGAACAAAATGTATGTGTCGATCAATTATAATTGTTTTTGGTTTAGGATGTTATAAAACATTGTTGAAAAAAGTTGTTTTTTTATGTACGAAAAATTAAAAATTAATCTCACGCTTCAGATTTCCTGCTCATGCTCATGCATTCTTCGTCATTTAAAATACCTAATACAGTAAGGACAGGTAATCTAGCAACCCCAAAGAATTGGTCTATTTCTTCCTATCCAACGATTTCCGCTTACTCTTCAGCTAGATCAAAGTGGTCTGAAGCACCATCAAGTGTGACATTAAATTGAGCTAGTTAAACCAGTGGAGTGTCCTCCAATAGTTAGATAAATTACTTCGCAAAATCTGCAGATAGGTTTTTAAGATTCAGCCTAAGTGGTAGTATAGTTGTAGTAGAATGCATACAAATCAAGGAAGGTCCAAGTGCACCTGTAGAAACATACCAAATTATTTGATTAAGCTACTTAATGAAAAAAATAAAATTAAAACTGATAACATTTTTGTATACAATGGATTTAACTATACTGAACTGAACAGACATTTTATGACGGAAGATACGGTATATAAAACGACTGGGAAATGCAGATTTGTTGAATTTTATAAGTAATTACATTAGGGTGGTCCTTATAAAGGTCATTGTCTCATTATGAATGACGCGCACCCCTTATTTGTTCTAATTAATTAAAAAAAAAATCCCTGTTAAATTTAAGCTCATTAAATTAACGTTAACCCGGCCCCTAAGACGACTGAAGTTTTATATGGAAAATCCCTTGTATTTTTGTAAATCCAAATTGGAACACATGTAGTCCCTTTGGTTATATTTATAAAAATACATCTGAAAAAATTCACAACAGTTATTACCCTACTTATAGCCATTTAAACAAAAAAAATATTTTTTATTTAATTTTAAAACAAAAAAAATATTTTGTATTTAATTTTAATTTTAATAAATTGTTTATTGTTCAATAAACAATTTAGATGATTTTTTTTTAAGTATTTATTTTTTTCGTTAATACGAAACTGGAGCCAATTTTTTTAGCATAAATAAATAAATAGGAAAATAAAAATAAATAACTATTAGTTAATTTCAAGGAAGTTCTGTATGTGACTTTTTTGTACCTATATGACACCGATTAGAAAGGGGGTCATTGATGTACGTATGTAAGATACCTGTTTAATAAATTTAATGCTAAGCGGTGCGAGTGGGTTTTCAGCAAATCTTTCAAGGACTTTTTTTACAATTTCCATATCATTTTTCTTTACCGCTTTCCTGTGAACACTCAGCATACATAACCCTGTAAATTTAAACATTCAATAACCTGTGTTTATTATTTTTAGATGATTAAATTAACATTAATGCGATTTTTGAATATGGTTGAACGAACCCAAGTTTTGACTCTTCTTAATGTACTAAACGTTCTTTCGACGGAGCTTGTGGTGCAAGGTAGCGCCAGGGCAGTATGCAGAGCAGGTTTTGTTGTGGGGTAAAAGTAGGACATCTAACATGGCTAGTTTTAGAAGTTCTACTGTGGATATTTTTGTATTATTCCACAGATTATACCACAATTCGGTCTCTCCAATAAAGCTTTTGAAGTTGTAGAACTCGGATAAAATATTTGATTTTTCTTTAAAATCATGTATGCACATTTTTAACATATTCGCTGGATGTAACAGAAATCACGAATATGCTGGTAAGTTTTCGTCAGACAATCTACGTTCAAGTGCTGCAATAAAAGAATCTTAGTAAGGAATCGGAGCAATCTCTTACAAATGCATCTGCATTTAACGAAGGATGATTCGAGTGATGTGTCTGGCGGTTTACTGTCCGAGGTTTAAGAAGTTCTAATTCAATTTCTCGTGAAATAAATTTCTTATCAGCCATAAGTCCATCTATTTCTGAAACCACATTTGCTCAATGATCTTTTGCAAGTGCTATAATTTGTTGCACATGTTTTTTGCATGCGAGGAGGTCTAAATTTTCTGACTGCAGAATATTTACAACTGGCTCAAGATTAGTTGACTATTTTGCTATTAGGACAAGACATATTAAAAAACTTGTTTGTGTAATATCACAAATGCAGCTCAAAAGCTGTTGTTTTCGTTGTAGAGTGTCCTTCATTAGATAGCTCCCTCAATCCATTGACGATGCTGTCAAAATTTTTTTTAAAAATCGCAATGCTTTTATATTTCCCAGACCGGCGAGTTTCACAAAATGCAGGAATGTTTGGAACAAATGGTAAAAGTTAATGACATCTTTTATCGTTGTTGTTTTGTTTCGAATTTCTGGAAAATTATTCATCAGCTTATGGCTTGCATAATGGAAGCACCAGAACATTAGCGTATTTTTTTTCTCAAAATTACCTGCACACCATTTTGTTTGCTTGACATTGCTGAACAGCCATCATAACCTTGTCCATTGAGTTTCCTTGGATCAAGCCCTGCATCTTCAATAAATCTGTCTAACGTAGAGGCAATGGTCCTTGCATTCATTGCATCCAGCTCTAAAAAACCTACGAACTCTTCGCAAATCACGCTTTTGTTTCTGATAGTTAAAACGAACACAAATCAAAAGTTGTTCTTTCCCTGATATATCCCGACTTTCATCCCCATCAGAGAAAAGGCAGAGGCTTCCTTCACGTCCTTTGTTTGGCAATATTAAATATGAAATATAGGTACATAATCTGCATACCTATGTATGTATGTATATTGCTCTCATACATTTTCCTAAAAAAGTAAAAGATCGATATTTTTTTTCAAAATAGTTTAAAAATTTAGGGGGCAACTACTCCCCCCCTCCTGCCCCTCCTGCGTACGCTCTTGGTACTGCACACGATATGTTTTTCCCTACACACCCAACCATACCTATAATTAAAAAGATGTGAACACTTTTATTATTGTTTTTTATTTTGTCAACAAAATAATGACTTTGACTCAGTTTACTCTTATCACCGACTAAAATAAATTATCCATTCCATATTCAACTTCTACCAAAATAAAATTCCAATTCCAATTTTCAATATACCTACTTTACATTATAAGCTATTCCTACCTTCCAATCCATTAATTCACATCATTGTTTAGTCAAGTGTTTAGCTGGAGCAAAAATGTTTTGAAAGCTGTATAACTAGGTATATCTATAACTATTGTCTATATCTATTTTCGTAACCGCATAATAAAACAGGCCTTAATTATCATCGGTGTTAACGTGTCAAGCACGATATGAATAACAATCACATGGTTTACCCTCAATATGAGTTATTACAAATTCGAAATTCTGCTTGAAACAGTGTGTAAAATTATTGCCACCCAATTATTAAAAAAAAAAGTTTAAAACAAACAAACAGTTCTTAGCCTCGTCAATCAACTTCAGCGATAGATAATAATTGCATTAATTTTTCTTCTTCATTACAGCGAGATGGGAGCGCAAAAATAATTCAAAACCCATCGAATGATGGCCATTCAAAGAAAAATTATTTACCCCCTTTCCAAAGAAATACCAATCAGACGAAGACGGTGGAACTTGCTTCGAATAATAATTTTCTCGATGAAAGCAATTTGCACATCAAGTCCGCTTCAAAGCAGCAAAGGCAACTACGCTCCAAGAAGAACGTCAGAAATGCCAAAGATTCAAACGCTAAATTTCAAAGCGGCAACCAACAAAGCTCGAATCCATCGAATTCTTTGAATTTCATCAATAAAACTATTGACCTCAATGGAAATGCATCATTGAATCCAAATCAACGACACGAGCCAGAAGATGATGACACAACTTACAGTCAGCTAGTATTTGAACGCCGTCTGGTAAACAAGCCTAATGAGACATCATCGGTAAATATTTTGTCAACAAATAACCTGAAAACACCGCCGATGCCTGTGACGTCAATGACAGCATCTCACCCGCCACTACATCTTCACGATTTAAATAACACCGGTCATTATGACAGATTGCCCTTTGACAAATCAGCATCAAGCCCCAATGATAATAGTTTCTTCCAACGGACAAATGCAAATCACACCGCCCAGCAGCCGCCACAAGTCCCACAAGCAGAAACCCATGACCAACCTTACTACCAAAGCAACCAGAATACAACAGCAACAGGTGGTCTTGGTATTCCGAATGGCACTGGCGCTGGCGATACGAATACTATTCCATTCATTGATGAAGAAGACGTTGTGAGCATCGTGGAGAAACATGGCACGCACCTTCAAATCAATGACAGCTATGCAACCACAGGCCGCATAATGACTCTACATCCGAAGAACATTGTTTCGAGCCAAACCATTCAACGCGGCAAAATGTTGCAGCGAACGCAACTTTCCAACACGCCATTGATAAAACCCAGGAGTGGTGAGTTTGTTGTCGGGTCGAATGCGAATCTGGCAGCGGCTTCGCGTTTCACTACTGACTTACCACTCCCTCCGCCGATGTACAATCAAAATCAACTACAGGGACAGGCCAGCGACAGCGTTGGGTTACACGATTTCCTACCCTGGAATCTAGGGAAGGGGAAAATCTGCCAAGTTTGCCATGCGTCTGCGTTCAATGCCTCAAATAGCGTGGTGAAATGTCGATGTTGTGATTTGGTATGTCACCACTGGTGTGTGCCTAAGATAATGGTGAGTGGTTTTTGTATAAACTATTAATTTATTATTATTGGAGACAATTATTTTATTGAATGGAATTCTTTGGTTTACTTTGAATTTAAAGAAATTTGACTTGAAAATTATCGACTGATATAGAATTTAAAAATTCAGACATTTTAAAAATATATCTCATGGTCCACAAGTAATGGCGCGGTGTGGCAGTTGAGGATAGTATGTTCCAACAATGAATGAACGGAACGGCATTGATATTTATTTTATGCGTAATAACAAAAAAATTACTTGAAACGCAAAAGTGTAAGATATTTTTAGAATCTGTGGAACACATTTGGTTATTAAAACAGGAAATGCGACGTATTTGAGATTGAAAATTGTATTTTTTGTTGTAAGTTTGCTCTACATTTAAGAAACGGACATGCAGGTAATCTTGCATATTAATTGCAACAAATTAGAAAATAACAAATAATTATAGACAAATTGTTAAAAACTCAATAAAATAAGAAAATTAGGTATACGCCCTAGTGGACCATATTTGTTTGTAATGTATTTTTTTGTTTAATGGACTTCTTGTCTATTTTAAGGGGATCAAATGAACGGATCAGTATATTGAAATACATATAGATTATATGAATAATTTATTTGCTTAAAAACCCTTCCTTACGATTCACTGATGGAACTTTTCAGCATAATCATAAGTTAAACAGATCGTGAATAAAATCAATTTAAGTCTCTTGGGCAGAGAATATTGTTGTTGATTTTTAAATTTCTTGTTATATTTTAAGTTAGTAATTTGGGTCCTTGCAACATACATATTTTAATTTTTGTATGTGTAGCTAACATACAGTTATTAGTTAGTATTAGAAATTGTCTAGGTACACTGGGTCATTTGAAATTTTGTGATTTTTGATGTGTATCTATTTATTATAGAAGCATGCAATTTGGATGGATAATATTATTATTATTGTTTTTTTTTTTTTTTTTGTTTGTGAAGAATTTTAACTTCAAACTTAGCTGTATGAGTTAATGATTTACATTACTCTATAGGCTGCCAACATTCTTTCGACTGATTATGTAGTATTTTTTAGAATGTTTAGGATGAAGAAGTTTAAATATTAAAATTACTTTCGTTTTAATTGGTGTGAATAAATATAATTCAAATAAAATGTACAAGATATGACAGTGGGCTCTTCAGTCAGTCTCTTATACCCTACTAAGACACAAATTTAAACAAATTCCTCTAGAATAATAAAATTTACAGTATCTTCTTGCTGTGCTTTTTATAAAATTCGGTAAACATCGACCAGAATTTGTGTCTTAGTAGGGTATGATAGACTGACTGAAGAGCCCACTGTCATATCTGGGCGAAATACATTAATTTCTGGAGTTGAGGTCAATTGTATTTTTTAATTGAATTTTTAAGAATGAAGCAACAAAAATAATACTCTCAAAAAAGAGTTTTTTTTAGTAAAAAAATAAGATGCTTTATTATTTTTTTTGCATCTTTAGCATCTTTTATCAATTGTATGTTTATTGGTTTTATCACATTACATTTTGAACTAAATGAAGGTCAAGAGTTCATACCCAATCAGTTTTTCTCCTCTCACCATTGTGATTTTACAAGCAAAAATCTTTTTTTAGTGAACGCGGAAGTGGCTGGAATGAAGAGCAGGGATAAAACTATCTTTAAGCGCATTTGCTTAATTGTTTACGATATTTTAATATTTACCGACATTTTTGATCAGTGCTTCTGTTAGTAAACTCAATGCAGTCTTTAATTCTGCAAAAATGTACCTATGTTAATGATGATGATATGTCATTCTCATTATGTTTTTTTAATGGTGGCTATATTGTCAGCAAATAGGAACGAAATTAATAAGCGCGTTCAGGATGGAGAGATATTGAAAATTTTGCTCCGTCAAAAGCTGAGCTAGCGAATCCAAATTTTTTTCCTGAGTATTTTGACAGTCAAACTGAAATTTTTTACTGAATAATCCTGTCCAGTCAACTGAGATGCTGAGCCTTCCAAAAACTCCCTTTCCTGAACTCTTCTATAGTGCTCAAAAGTTTCCATGTGAATTAATTTGGCAGAGGAGATCGGCTGTCATAGCATAGGTTTTTTATTCGATGAACATTTGTTCAAGCGGAGATTAATGGGGGGAATAATTTATTCCGAGGGGAACAAAATTCATCCTCGAGATTCATAACGTAACTCATAAGGAGTCTATGGCACGGGTTTCGATTTCGACCACCTAGTACTCTTGCGTTGGCCGCCATCTTCATATTAAACTAAATTCATCATTTTCGAGTTTTAAGTTTTAAATCAATTTAAAAAAAATTATTTATAGAAATAACTTGATTTTAAAATAATATAAGAGAACAGACTCCTGGTTTTAGTCTAGTAATTCATTGTACTCGTGGGTGTCGCAGTTGTTGTTAAATATTTTTCTTACGTTGTAGGTCTTGGTCTATAGTAAGTAGGGCAAATTTTGGATTCGTAGACAAATTCGAACCCGAGATGATAATTTTCCCTCTAACACTACGATGATAGAGAACGCGAACAAATTGGGTATCGCAATTCTGTATGTCAAAGGCCAAATTAATTTGCCAAAATATACGGTGCCAAAAATAACGGTGCCTGCCATAGGTACAACGATTGAGAATGTAATGTATCTCAAAAACGGCTCTAACGATTTCGATAAGAAATTTACTGGTTACTCATAAGAGTTTGGTTAACATTTTGGTTACAAAAATGAACAACAACGGTTATTAACGCTACGTCATAGCACGACTTTTTTGATTTTCAAATTTATCGTTAACGGCTTCACTAGCGATTTTGATTAAATTCCCTATACAGAAGGTACTTTAAAATATAAACAATTTGGTATATAAAAATTTGAAAAAAAAAATAATATTTTTTTAAAAAAATATAAAATTTTTAAAAACTTTGTTGAAAACGACTTGATCAATATTTTTTTTAATTTTTTGTAAAATTGTATTTTATTAAATTATTGAAGTTGGTATATGATAGTTTTGTTTTAAATGTCTAAGAAATTTTAAATTTGAAAAATTAATTTTTAAGAAAACCGCTCTAACGATTTTTTTCATAATATAATTTTTATCAAACAAATTAATTTTATAAATAAATAAATAAATAATTTAAAGCGATAGTTTATTTGGCTATTTAAATAACTTGTTTTTAAAATTTATTTTGAGACATATCATGATATTATATGGAACCAATTTCTAGCTACTTTAAAGTTGTTAGCTACGAGAGCAAGTTCTTGTGATCTAGTCGAGCAGTTTATTTTTATTAAATTGTTACTCCCGCCTCGACGAGAATAATTTACTTTGTTCGTACTTTCCCCTTGTCAATCTTCATCAAAAGAGGTCATTAAAGTTAGTTGGTTTAATCATATTTTTGTCGAGTAATTCAGAAAGTATAAACCATAGATAAAATAAATATAAATTGAAATACATTCCGACCGCGTAAGAGATACCTGTATGGAGTAATAATATAAAAACTACTTATATAACAACACTCTCAATATAAAATATTTTTGCATTGAAAAATTAAACATCGATTTTTTAAAATTAAGTAGGTGTGTATAGGAACTGCAGTCCTATACATGTATATAGTTTGAAAGCTGGTTAATAAATTTTCTTTAAGTTTGGTTCGAAACCGAAAACTCCAGAACTATATTTAATTTAGGCTAAGAAAGATAGAAAATTTAATATGGTTAAGTGGGAACAAATTAATTCATGAAATTTTATTGCTGGTATCGACGCTGAATTTCATCCTCTACAACAAATCTAAAGAACCCCAAAATGCACTCATTGGCTTTTTGTATAGACGCATTTATAGAGGTGGCAAGGGGGGGGGGGAGGTGGGAGTTTATCAAGCTTAAAAATGTATTATAATACAACCTAATCATATGACACATCATGTTTTTAGTGTGCTTGATTTTATGGTAACAACCACCCACTTGCATTTCTGCCTAAAAAAACACCCTTTTACCACGGATACTTTTATGCATGCAAAATGAAAAATGTATGCCAAACTTCATTATTATCCCATTATTATTATAAAATGGTTTTGGGTAATATTTTACTTGTTGTACTTAAAAAAAAGTCATCATTCCATAAAAAGGACTTTAACTTTCTACAGTATACATGTGTCTTTTCAGTTTTGATGTCTTTAGAATCAGCGTTGAAAAGCACCCTAAAAATATGTATCAAATGATTAGATTGTATTATAATGCATTTTTCAGCTTGGTAAACTCCCGCCTCCCCCTTCTACCTCCTTAAATGCGTCTATACAAAAAGCCAATGAGGGCATTTTGGATATGTTGCACAGGATTTAATTCTGTGTTGAAACCAGCAATACATTTTCATGAATTAATTTGTTTCCGGATACATCCTATCTTTCTTAGACTAATTATTGGACTGTCGATGATGTTTTGAAATTGGGAATAAAATGTGTTGAAAAATTTTAGCAACAAGTGTATAGAGTCGAAGATATTAAGGCCCAGCTGCTGAAATCCAACTTAAATATTTATAAGTTAAGCATGTGTTACAGTTTACGCTTAGAAGAAAATTTGAATTTGAATATTTAAGTTCCGTATTAGTAAATCGGTCTGCGACATACAATTTAAATGTATCTCACCTAACGAGATAAAACGTTCTATTCCCATCTGAAATTCATTTAAAAATCCCTTTGCAATCTTTCAACGATCAGTAAAATCAAAGCTATTTTCAGTCTATACTCCTGCCTACCTAGATATATATATTTCATTTGAACCATACATACAAATTAAATCTCATTTGTTTTTAGTACTTACATAATAAATGAGATCACTTTAATTCGTAATAGCCATATTTGTTATAATAATTCTTCACCAATTGAGCATCTGCCCCCACACCCCCTTCCTTACTTCATTTTCAAGCCATATGTTTCTTATTATAAAGCTCATATAAAGCAGCTCTTTGCCCGACTCTTCATTTGTTTCCCATGCCACATACAAAGATAATAAATATTGTGGTCATGCTTTTGAAAGTCTATTACTTCTCCTTGCATCATTTCCTTTGAGTTAATAATACTTTTATATGAGGGTTTGTAATAAAAAAAAACATGATTCGACGCCAAAACATAATCTTCGCAAAAGTAGGTATCTATATGATAATATAATACCTTTAAAGACTCAAGACGAATGGTTTGACTCAAAAGGAAGACATGTAAAGCCTCTAACCACGTCCTGATGGCGATTTGCCTAATAGAATTGATATGCATTTACAAAAAAATAAAGAGCCTGACCGATTTCAATCATCATTGCGCTTATATCATCTTTTTATTGTGGTTAATGACTTTGCCAAGAAAAGTGCAGATAGTTTTTTTTTTGTAAAAAATGATAAGGTAAATGAAGGTGCTCATTTCTTGAGGCATTGTAGTGATAGACAGTATAAGAGAAATGGCTCCTGATGAAAATACAAAGCCATTTCAACTTTTCTAGTAATTACTATTTTTCTTGCCTCCCTATGGTAGTTTTTTTTTCTATAAATAGTCCAATCAAATTAGCAAAAATATCTACAAAAATTCGGGAGGAGAATTTTATTGTTTTATTTTAAAGAGTACTTCTTGGGGAATCTAAAACCACATTTTTCCAATAAAAAAACCTGCGTCGTCTGCCATACAAATAGTAATGGGTCAAGATGGCTACCCTGAGGAACACTGGAGTTAACAGTAAAACATTTAGAACGTTCACTCTTAAAAACAACCCTATATATAATATCTTTGAGATATGGAGATATCCATAGTACAAATCTGTCGTTGAGACCCATATTTTGCAGTTTTCTTAAAAGTATATGGTGGCTAAGTTTGTCAAATGCTTTGCTAAAGTCGGTTAAAATACGTTCAACTTATTGTTTTTTTTCAAACGCGTCAATACAAAATATAGTAAACTGTAACAAATTTGTTATAGTGGATTTCTTTTTAACAAAGCCATGCTAGTTATCACATAAAACAGAGGAACAGTGAAAAGACAAAATATCACAAATAATAGATTCCAACATTTTGGGTATAGCCAGATAGTTAAGCAATTGGTCCGTCCTAGTTAATTCTATGTCTCTTATATATGCCGATTATGTAAAAAATTTTCGTACAATCAACTCTGTAGACGACTGTGATATTTTACAAAAATACCTTCAAAGTTTCTGGGAATGGTGGAATATTAATGGTTTAGTTTTAAATATTGACAAGTGTAAAACAATGTGTTTTACAGGCAAGAAAAATGTGACTGTCTATAATTATGTGATTAATCTGTCACCACTGAGTAACCTGTTCCGTTTTACTGACCTTGGGATAGTGTTGGACTCAAAATTAACTTTTATTGACTACATTATTAAAAAAGCTAACAGGACTCTCGATTTTATTTAAAGATATGCTCGAGAATTTCGTGATCATTATGTTCTAAAAACTCTTTATGTCTCATTTGTAAGATCCATCTTAGAGTATTGTTGTGTTGTATGGGCGCCATATTATGCGGTGCATATAAATAGATTGGAGTCCGTTCAAAGAAGATTTATGAGATTTTGCTTTAGATTTCTACCATGGTCGAATCGAATTACCTTGCCACCTTACACTCAACGTATTCAACTAATAAATCTTCTATCTCTATTTTAACGAGTCACAGAGCGTATCTACAACTTTGTTTTATTGTCGGGACAATCAATGGATCGATTTCAGCTCCCTTGATCCTCTGTCGATTAAATTGCATTGCTAGTCAGCATAGTTTGAGAAGGCAGTTGCCAATTTCTAAGATTTACAGTAGTAGATCAAACTACGGTGCTAATAGTCCTTTAAATCTTTGAATTAATATTTACAATCAAAATTTAAATATAATTAATTCTAACAACGACAATGTAAAATCACTTAACTTAAGAAAAATATTTTTTAGTCATAATAACCCATAATGTACATTAGATGTAAGTTTTCTCTTTTTTGTTATAATTAAAAAAAAAATGTATCGTTAGTACTTAACGAAATAAATAAATAATAATAGCGGTTGAGAAAATTTGGTAAACACTTTTGAAAACCTTTTTCAAAATGGCGGACAACGCAGAGGGTTTTTTTTATTGGAAAAATGTGGTTTTAGAATCCCCAAGAAGTACTCTTTAAATTAAAACAATACAATTCTCCTCCCGAATTTTTGTAGATATTTTCGATTTTTTTGGATAATTTGATTGAACTAAAAGGCAAGTCTCAAGAAGAATATGCATATGGCAAATCCTGTTGAAACTTTTGAAACAAATTAATGAAGCTTTGTTTCATTTCTCCTAACATAACTTATTAAACCGAATAAATATATCATCATCCATATGCAGGTAAAACCATATTGGTCAAATCAATCATACGAAATACATAAATGTTAAAAAAAGAGCCAAGTTCATCTCTATAAGAAAACCTGAGCTTGTAACAAGTAAGCGTGAAAAAAGTGAGAACGAGTTCTAAGTTTATGAATATTGAAAACCTACCAAATGTTTTAAGTAGAATAATTAAAAAGAAACTTAAAATTATAATGCCAAGTTTTTCAGTGCGAGATAATCCGAGTTTCAGAGTTAAACTCGAGTTTACCCCTTGAACTTGGCAAGTTAACTTGAGTTTAACTTTATTCACTTAAAAACTAGGCCTAAGAGAAATTTGTTATTCAATGAATCAAAATCAACAAACAAAAACCCTTGAGGAAGCTGGAAAACATTATTTCTGGAGATTGTCGTTTAGGGAGCATGTATACTAACTTAAGCATAGTCATGTGTATCATAATCATCTTCAAATTAAAGTTCAGTTTAATACCATAACTATTGTCTATTGTCCAAACCAATATTTTGTATCCTTACGCCAAATATTATAACTTCTTATTCCGTAGAAATTCAATCAAAACATTTCTTGTTATCATATTGTGAACTTCCAGCTTCTTTGTATGTGCTCCGCTGTATAAATTAATAAAACACTATTCAGAAATTTGAACTTCTTGACCTGCTCTATGTTGTCCCTTTTCCTCACAATAATCCGATGTTATGTACTCGCAATAAAAATAATTATACTTTAATGCACCAAAGTATTTCTCCCCCATAATCTTCAATTATTAAACTTTTATTTGCCCCTTAAATAGTCCGAAACAATATTTGGGTTTAATTTATTGACTTAATTCAACATAACGTCTGTGCACTTTGATGTCGGACTCAATTTAAAAGGGCTGAATTTTTCACAATATGCTATATTGTCTAACGAATTAGTGTTGTAGAGTTTTGTGAAAAGTTCTATTCGTCTTACTTATATCTAGTTCTTCAATATGCCATAAAATACTCGCCCGCATTTACGAGCA
This sequence comes from Melangyna quadrimaculata, assembly GCA_949320155.1. Classification (NCBI taxonomy): domain Eukaryota; kingdom Metazoa; phylum Arthropoda; class Insecta; order Diptera; family Syrphidae; genus Melangyna; species Melangyna quadrimaculata. The sequence goes on from OX439484.1 coordinate 137,644,069, forward strand.
TATGAGAAATCAATGGTTATGACATCATATTTGATTATGATTTTATTTAAAGAAAATCTTTATAAGCCTATACAATACATTCGCATAGAGAACATCTCTTCCTCAACAAATTGTTTAACTTACTTTACTTTAATTTTGATGGCGCTCATAGCCCAGGATGGGCTTCGGCCTCAACTAACAAGCCCCTCCAGCAAGCTCTGTCCCTAGCTAGCCGCTTCCAGTTGCGCACACCGAGTGCTTTGATGTCGTCATTCACTTGATTGCGCCACCTGTTACGGGTTCTTCCTCTGCTGCGTACCCCAACGGGGTTGGATTCGAAGACTCGTCGGGCAGGTGCGTTGCTGTCCATACGCTCCACGTGCCCCAGCCATCTCAGCCGCTGTATTTTCAGCTTTTTGACCAGGTCAACGTCGCTGTATAGCCCGTATAGCTCGTCGTTGAATCTTCTCCTTCATACTCCTTCGATACACACCGGACCGAAAATCACACGAAGAATCTTCGTCTCAAGGCACTCTAGCAGATTTTTATCCGAATCTTTCAGTGTCCATGCTTCTCACCCATAAAGCAGGACCGGGATGATTAGGGTCTTGTATAAAGTCTCCGTGGTTCTCTGAGAGAGGGCCTTACTACTTAAATGCCTTCTTAGACCGAAGAAACAGCGGTTGGCAAGAGTAATTCTTCGCTTGATCTCTGCACTGATGTCATTCTGCGATGTAATAGTGGAGCCCAGGTAGACAAAGTCCTTGACAACTTCGAAGTTATATCTGTCCATCGTGATATTTTGGCCGAGTCGACGATGTTGAGATTCCTCTCTCGATGACAGCATATACTTAGTCTTGTCCTCATTAACCGCCAATCCCATTCTAGCCGCCTCCGATTCAATGCTCGCAAATGCCCCTGCCACAGCTGGCTTCGTTCTGCCGACAATTTCTATGTCATCCGCATACGCAAGCAATTGAACGGACTTTTGATAGAGTGTACCGCTGGTGTTGACATGTGCGTTGCGTACAATGGCTTCAAGAACGATGTTGAATAGGTTGCATGATAACGCGTCGCCTTGCCTCAATCCTCTCTCAACATCAAAGAAATCGGTGGTGTTCTTACCAATTTTGACGGAGCAGCGAGATTTCTCCATCGTCATCCTGCACAAGCGGACGAGTTTGGCAGGGATGCCGAGACTCGACATGGCTCTGTATAATTCTTCCCTTTTCACGTCACGCTATCATACGCGACTTTAAAATCGATAAAAAGGTGGTGTGTATCGATCTGGAATTCCCGGGATTTTTCTAAAATCTGTCGGAGTGTGAACATTTGATCGACGGTTGACTTGCCTGGCCTAAAACCGCACTTATAAGGGCCGATCAGATCGTTGACAAAAGGTTTTAAGCGGTCACACAGGATGGCCGACAAGATTTTATTAGCGACGTTAAGGAGACTAATTCCTCTGTAGTTGGTACATTTCAGAACATCTCCCTTTTTATGGATGGGGCACACAATACCGAGGTTCCATTCATCGGGCATACTTTCCTCCGACCAAATTTTGCAGATGAGCTGGTGTATGCTCCTAGCCAATTCATCTCCCGCTGATTTAAATAGTTCGGCTTGTAAGCCATCCGCACCAGCAGCCTTGTACGACTTAAGTTTGGATATCGCCAGCCGCACTTCCGTTAGGTCGGGTGGACGGAACTCTTGGCCATCATCGTCCAAGTTGAATGGAGCGTTCTGCCTATTAGCGGCATCTTGGCTGTCTTCGCCATTAAGCAGTCTAGAGAAGTGTTCTTTCCAGATCCTCATCACTGACTGTCTACTGCCATATTTCCACTCTCATCTCGGCAGGCTTCCGTTCTAGCCTTGAATCCTTGGGTGGATCGCTTCACCCTCTGATAAAATTTTCGAAAATCTCCCCTACCGCTACAACCCTCAATAGACTCTACCGCCCGCTTCTCGTGCTCTCTCTTTTTCCTCCTAAGAAGTCGGCGTTCCTCTTTTCGTTTCAGCCCGTAGAGCTCCCGGGCCACTCTCTCAGCAGCTCTTGTTCGAGTCTTCAACATTGCCTGGTAGGCCTCGTCCTTAGCTGCATGCGCTAGCCGGCACTCTTCATCGAACTTTTTCGGTTTCGTTGTATTCGCCTAGTGAAACCCAGCACATCAGAGGCGGCACTTCTGATGGCTTGTTGACAGTGTTCCCACTAGTCCTCTGCACTTGATGCTAGTGGCGGACCTCCTGAGAGACTAAGAGTTACGTGGTCTGCAAAAGTTCTAGCGGTCGCTTGCAATTTAAGCTTCTCGACATCGAATCTTTTCACAACATCTGCTCTGTGTTGTCGCGTCATGGATATCCGCATATCTAGCTACCACTAGGTAGTGATCCGACTCAATGCTGGCCCATCGGAACGTTCGGACGTCCAAGATACTGGAAGCATGTCTCGCGTCTATCGCAACGTGGTCGATTTGGTTGAGGGTTAGTTGATCACGCTACCGCAAAGTCCCCTTGTGTATATTGAGGTGTGGGAAGTAGGTGCTTGAGATGATGACATTTCGCCCCGCCGCAAAGTCTGCCAGCCTGTGTCCGTTGCCGGAAGTTTCGTCGTGTAGGCTGTGTCCTCCGACTATCGAACCAAAGATGCCCTCCTTTCCGAATCTTGCGTTGAAGTCACCAAGAATGATCTTCACGTCGTACTTCGGGCACATATCATACGTTGTCTCCAGGAGATCGTAGAATGCTTCTTTGGTTGAGTCCTCTCTCTTTTCATGGGGGGCGTGAACACAGGTCAGCGAAATGTTCTTAAATTTGCCTTTGATGCGGATTGTGACCAGGCTCTCGCTTACACTTCGGAAGCCCAAGACTTCTTGCCTAAGTCTTCCCCTTATCACAAAACCACAACCAAAGAGCCGCTGACCCTGTTCCTTCAAGCACCCGCCGTAGTAGATGTCACACGTTTTCAGTCTCCGTATGCCCTCTCCATCCCATCGCACTTCCTGGATGGCTGTTACGTCAGCCTTTAGCCTGTCCAGGTTCTCCACTAATTGTTCGGCTGCACGTGTTCAGGACGTTCCACGTGCAGATCTGAAATTCATTGTCCTTGTTTTGTTTGCTGGGGTCGTCAACTTTAAAATCATCCATATCCGAGGCTTGTTGTTGTTTCGGAACAACTTTTTTTTACGTGGTAGGGAAGTTACCGCGACGCACAACCCCCGACCCGGAGGACCAGACCCTTCGTATAACTCCAAGGGTAGGGAGCCGGATAAACCGCTCCTTATAGGCCTGAGCTACAAATATGTCGTAGTAGCCCATATAAGGTGTTCACTAAGTAGTTCAACCTAACTGGAACTGTAGACGCCACCGTTGATTAAATCTAGAGAATTCGTCCGCTGCTGCCTCGATGAAAGGAAAAGTGCCTTAGTGGGAACACTCCTCCCCCCCTCTCTCGTTGGCTGTCCCCAACAGTTTTCCACGGGGATTTAAACCCCGTCTCCAGCTGAGGTTCTAGACACCCGATGTTCACCACTAGGAGGTGAGAGTAGGAGTTGGTAGACAGAGGTGGGTTTAGAGAAAAACCTGTGGACGCTTGTGTACTCTTGAATGCACATAACTTCTCTTTTGAACAAATTGTTTAAAGCCAATAAATTTGTATAGAATTCGTTTTCAATCAAAGTATGTTGCTCAATGTTTTTTTAAGTAAAACGTTAGAAGTACAAATTTAACAAAACAGCTTAAATATATGTTTTCACATTATAATAAATAACTAAATTAAATTAAGTATACCTTTAATATTTAGATACTCATCAATCAGGTACCATTTTTATTTGTGGAATATTTGTAGATTAGATACATTACACATTTTGTGTTAAATTAAAATTTAAAATAATCAGCTTATTTTAGGACAAAATCGGTTGATATAATAACCCATTTTTTATTTTCCTTATAGCTTAAAAAGTAAAATGGATATAGTTTAATAAATATAATTTAAATTATCTAATTTAAAACCCAAAAATAAATAGTAAAATATAGTAAAACGTTACGTTTTTCTGGACATAGACAAGAAAACTAGTGGGCTCGCATCGCGTAAGACGATGTTAACATTGACGGTGTTCACATTGGACGGACTCTTCCGATAATTTTCGACTTCTCTATTTATCTTACTCCCACTTCATTTTTTTGACGTTTTCTTTTGTAAATTCTGAGGACTCAGTCCAATATGAGCATCGTCATTGAACGCTTAGACGATTGGAGTATTGCCTGGCATAGTTCATCAATCTTCCATACATTTTGTATAAAAAGCTTTTTATCAAAAATTAGCACCATTATCTACTTATAAAGGCTAAATCGCGGAGGTCACATCTAATCTAAATTTATTGAAAATATTTTTTAATAAATCCATAGGTTCTTTAGCAATGGCGAGTTTGTGTTAGCATTTTAGGATACCATTGTACCTACCATATTTAGTTGAAATGATATCAGGTGCCCTAACACGTAGACTGACCCATCTGTACTCCAGGACTCTTCTTCTCAATGTGGGTGTGGGTAATCAGCTCTTCACTATCGCTATACATTTCCGTCGCATCCTTCATTGTGAACCACATTTTCACAAAGTGTTTGATATAACTCTCGCATCTAAACTAAACGTTCCGTAAGGTGACAAGGCGCATTTCAACCGCCGAAACTTTTCACTTATAAAAACAGACAGATAGAGGAATAGGTACGAATAGTCATTGATGTTCGCCCGTTTTTGAATGACCTCGTGTCTGCATGTACTGTGAAAATATCAAATTTCAGGTGCCATGAAATAAGTTCAAATGAAATTAAGTCCAAAACCAAATTTTGGACTTCAATGCACATTTCTATTTTTGGGAAAAAAAAAAAAAAAATAAAAATTATGAAAATATGTATGTATTTTAAGTAACAAAATACTTATTTTATTTCGAACAAAAACTCTTAAGGCCAATTAGCATTAATAATGTAGTTTCATAAATTTCACGCAACTTTGTTGTCAGTCGGTCTGTTAGCAAAGTTTTTTGAACCGAAATTTATTAAACTACCTTATTAAATTTAAAAAAAAAAAATATTTTCATTTTGGATATTATTTCATTTTATATTTGGACTTTATTGCACTCTTAGGTGTGGAATAAAGTCCAAAATCGTTTTGGACTTTATTTCACACCTGATGGGGTGCAACAAAGTTTAAAATTTGGTTTTGGACTTTATTTGATTAGATTTTATTTCATGGCACCAAATTTCAATGACAAAAATTAAATTTTCTGAAAGTACAATCGTTTAAACGACGATCGTCTAAAAAACTACGCGAGGAGAGCCCAGGCTACAAACTGGATATCTGAAGACTCAAATAAGATATCAAATTTATTTAATCACAGGTAAAAAAGGCTGGACCCACATCGCGTAAGACTTAAACGATTGTTCGATTGAACGATCGTCGTTTTGACTATAGCTGTCTGGATACACACGCATATAGGAAAACATATATACAGAGAGCAATTATATTCGAACTAACGACGATCGTTCAATTGTACAATCGTTTTATTCTTACGCAATCTGCCCCTTGGTATTTCTTCTAACGACTGTATATTTGGACTGAAATTTTCAGAGAGTCTAATAGGTAAATTGAAAAATCCAATTTCAATCAAATATTTATTTTCTTCTGCACATATTCAATCTAATGGGGGACAAAATATATTTTGACGTATCGAAAATATTTCGTTCCAATAATCAACAGGTTGTCCGGAAATTGGTTTTTTTCGGAGACGAGACCGGGACGAGACTGAAAATGCAAATTTTTTAGCGAAATAGGCGAGACTGAGAACGAGGCGAGACTCAATTAAACGAGACCGACACGAGACCGAGACGAGACTGAATATTTTATTGACGACAACCTGTATAATTTTTTTTACTATGAAAACGAATTTCCTTTTATAATTTCATTATCTTAAACAAATTTATAATTTTAAGAAACACATTTCTTTCTGGATTGTTTATTTTTACTAGTATCACCAAATTGTCGAATTCGACCAAACAAAATTGACATTGAGGCACTGTAGAATCTAGAGATATTTGGGCCATGGTCATCCTTTGGGTGGTTCGCTTCAGGTTTTGGCCCTTTTGAGGTGGTCTTCTTAAACCTACTTATTTTGTTTAATATTATACTACATACATGATCGGCAGTGCAAAGTCAAATAATATCAAGCACACTGTGTAAGTGCGTGTCTCAGGTATATTCTTCACATCTCCGCAACTATGACTCTCAAAACTATAAACAATTTATCAAAATCGGTTGAATACTTTTTGAGAAAATGATACCACAACATTTCGCTTAGGCTATTTATGTATAGATGCTGATAAACTGTATGTGTTGTGAATAGTAACGAAGTATGAGAATACATACAATAATAAACGTGTGCAGGACGTATTATTGAAGTAGTGTGGGAGTATAGAAGACCTGTGGTAAAGCCAAGGGAATCAAAAGTCTTTTTAGCACTTAACTACAGATGCCTACAGCTACAGCTTACTGCTATTTTGTTTGTTAACCATTGTTATCGGATATCGCAAAATCATGGACTTGTCCAAAAATCTGAAGCAAAAGTCCATGCATTTTTTTATTTTGATCAGTTCGATAAACGGTTAGATTATATACAATTTTGAATAACAAAACAACTTCTCCCATGTTATAGATATTTTTTCTTTATTGTCAATCCATTTTTGTTTAAATATTGTTAAACTAGGAATTTTTAATAATAAAATTTAATTACCTTTACCCAATGTCTTTTGTGGTCCACAATATAAGTATTATTGAGATGACTCATCATAAATTCTATTAAACTTTGATAAGTACCTTTCTCTTAATATAACAAATCTTTAAATAATTTCGACCAAAGAACCAACTTAGCACCCTATTTAATATTCAAGATCTTTTGATCAGCGTTGATCATTGTTTTTCTTTTCATTTTATTTTATTTTGCTATTTAGTCTGCATCGTCATCGCTTTTGTACTCCTTTTCTCACTCTGCGTTCTGCGAAACCCGCTGCTCTGTTGTGAATCGGTGCGGTGAGTTAACTGAAAGACAAAAAGACACATTTAACATCTAAATGTATTTGTGTGAGATTGCGCTTTCGGCCTCATCTGCCCCCTAATCGCACAAAAAACAACAACAACAATAATAATAAACCAAACGAATAAGAGCGAAAAAGTGTCTTCTTGCGACTCAGAGCAATAGCGGATTTAATATAAATTTAAGCAGGTATAGTTTGTGGGCCCTCACTACTTCAGTATCAATTTTAAAATTGTACCTTATCGAATTTGATATATGGTTAACAAAATGAGTAATTTAATTTAATGCAAAAAATAAATAACTGTTTCTTTTTTTTAAATACCTACAATAGTATAATTTTTCTGATATTGTGCATAGTTTACTAGATTTCTCTTTTAACATGTAATGAAACATTTTTATTTTTCCGAAAGTAATTTATTTTATCTTTTTTTTTAACTGTTCAACATTCCACTCAGTACCTAACCCTTATTCCTTGAAAAGTCTCTTTCATCAATTTTCAAGATCAGTTTATTGTATATACCATGGACTGTTTTAAGAAAAAAACAGAACTACCAACAAATCATTACTAAACAAAACTATACAGAAAATGTTTGTTTCGATTTAAATAGTTTTTTCTTAGAGGTAGCCCGTTTATTGGTTGGCTATTTAATCGACGCACAATCTTAATTAAGTTGTTCTTAAAAAGGATAATCTTACCGCGCTATCTGAAATACTTTCCAATAAAACGCGCCAAATATGAATTCAAAAATAATTAATTTTTCGAAAAGCGATTCAATAAGCGTGTTTTTGGTGCCCTCTATGTTAGCTTTAAAACAATTTTCATGTAAAATACAACAACAAATATGCTTAGTTTGCGGTGATAAACATCTCTGCTTAAGAATTATGCTTAAATAAAAACAGTGCTTCTATACACTGTTTTCTACGTTTATCCATCCGAAAATTCATTAATTTAGCAGATGGAAGCACTAGTTAACTGATCGAGAAAAAGATGACTTAAAAGAAGGTTAGAATCAAGCATTTTTTTATTTGTTAAAATATATTTATTAATTTAAAATAAACGTTACTTTTCAATTAATAAAAGAAATACTGGTCCAGGGAGGAGACGTTAGGGTTTCTCCACTGCTACCAGGCTCTTAAAGAAGAGTTCACGCACAGCCGGAAGAGGGTATACATATGTTTTTACCGTGTTTCTTCCGAATTATTCATTTTTTTCTTTTAATTTATCAAAATATTTAGTTTCAATTTTTGTTTGACAAATAAATGTCATTGTTAGATCAGTGCTGCCAAATTCATTTCTAAAGCGGTGATGAGGTTTCTTATGCCTTTATTTCTTAAGCTTACGTAGAGGGCACAACAAAAACGCCTAATATGAGTTTATTCTCACAGCAATCGTTTTGAAGCAAAAAGTAAAGTTATGCCAAATACATATTTTTGTAATTACAATTTGAACTTTTTCTACAAATTCCTAACTTTCGGTGTCAATTATTTGATTTGCTTGCTTTACAATTTTTTGTCGCTGTTTTTTTGAGTAATTGAAAAAAAAAATTGTTACGATACCCAAAACTGTAGGTTTCTGTTTGACTTCCAATCGAATGTGAAGTCGTTGAGGAAACACAACCAAGTGCCTTAATTTTGTGCTCATAATATATTATATCCGTTTAAAATTTTAAGATCAGATAAAAGTTGAACAAGTTTTCTGTACTTAGATAATCCTAACAAATATGAATAGTAATAAATAATTCGAAATTAAAATACATAGGTAGCAAATATTCGAACCTACACTGTGATTGAAAATTGACATTCATAGAAGTACTTTGTCTTGAACTGATCGAAGAAAGGGCGAAGTGTCTAGTAACAACTACTAGAAACGTGATTTAGAGCTACCAATTTCAAATAGCAACTACCAGAAAACATAACAACTACCACTTAAAACAGTCCCTGGTATATACATAATATAAACATTTGTGCACTTATATTAATGACTTTAGCAGTACCTACGCAGAGATATCACCAAAAAGAAGTTAAGGAAAAAAAGAAGTTTTAAGATTAATCATCTTTAAAAAAGAAAAGAGTTTTAAAATAAATAAAAAAGACAAGCTGTGATATTGAGTTGAATTTTGAATTAAAGTAAAGAATAATTGCACTTTTGAAGCGAGCGGAATTGTAGAGTTCCATAATTTAAGGGCGTGAATTAAAAGAAACAAATAAATTGAAATAGTGATAAACTAAAAGTTTATCTTTTTTTAAAACTCCTCAAAATAAAATAAAGCCCATGTTTAGCTCTAATATAGCATGTATTAGTTGCATGTCAAACAACATAATCGAAGTTTTAATCAAATCTAACATATTACTATGGTGATGATTGCTGAAGAAGTCCAAACCTGTCCAGGTGTACACCAAGCTTGATTATGAGAAAATGTTTCTGTGATTGTCTTGAGGAGAAATTATAACGTATAAGGTGAGCTAGCCGATGCAAAACAATTATTCCAATTTTTAAAGTTTACTCGAAAATTCATGCAATAACTATTGCAAGTCAAAAATGTAGTAGGTATTGCTTTCCGGGATTGTTCAACAAAAATAGATAATGGAAAAAGAGGTTTGATTTTTTGTTTTTGAGAAAACTGCGTAAGATTTTAGTTTCTCACGTCTTTATATTATAATGGCTCTACCAAGAGTTTTAAAAATGGCTGAAAAATTTCTTAAAAATGACATAAACGAAAAATTTCTTTGTGCTATTCCTTAGCTGTTCGAGAAAATTAGATAATTATAGGATTTTGTTAAGAATTCTCTATTCTCTTTTTGCACGGAATTAACTGTCAGACAATTAATTTGTGCGGAAAAATATATAATAGTATAGGTTTGTTTGTTTGTATTTGATGTTTTTTCATAATAAAATTGCTTTCTTTGAATTGTTTTGTTAAATTTTGCTTACCTCTCCATTAACATTTTTCCATACACAGGAAAATTTCGTTTCGTATCAGCAGTGTACTAGGCCAAGTGCGTAAAATTTAGTCGGATATTATGTTTGTCATAATTCTATTTATAAAGGTACTTTACTATTCTCTGACATTTGCTTGTAATGACAATTTTATAATATGTTTCTAAATAATCAAATTAACAAAAACTAGAAGAACAATATGTAGTAGCAATAAAATGATTAAAGAACCTTTAATGCTTTTGATGTTTACTAGTGTAGGCACACCTGACACCCTAGTTCAACCCTGGATTGTAGGTTGGAGCCTTTGGCGCTCGTTGGCGTCACGTCATTGTCGTTTTCTTTCCAATTCTCGATCGCTTTCTTTCACGTTCATGTTTTGTGTTCCACAATCTTCATGGAATGCTTGCCTCTCTTATATATACAACAATACAACGAGTAGAGTAAGACTTTTTTGTGTGGAAAAGTATCTGAAGAAAAAAAATTGTTAACTTCCATATTGAGTCTTCCAATTTTGTTAGATCAGTCGCCAACTGGCATTTAGATCGTTTTAAGCGCTGATCGGGTTTGTTTTGTTTTCCATAGATATACCCACATAAAATGTACGTGCATATCGTAAAATTATTGTTTTGAAGAACGAAGTGCGCTATCTTTTTAACGTAGGTTGTATGTTTTTTGTTTTTTGTTCGCCTTGTATTCGAACGAATTTAAAGTTTGTAATTAATTGGCCGCGATCCGTATACGAAGTTTTGTGCGTTTTGTTTACTTTTGAAAATCACTCGGAACTTCATTATACCTATAGAAAAAGTATCTTTTAATGGTGCTAGTCTACAACACACCTTCCTTTGATTTACGCACCACATTCCGCTTAAACTTTTGTTTATATTTGCACGTGTAGATGTTATTTGTTGTTGTTTTTTCTTTAGAAACTCCAAACTCAGTAGTGAGGTGAGGAATCCAAAGTAATTATAGCCAGTTAATGACAGCTTTTATTTCAGCACTTTGTTGTTGGCACCCCATAAATACTTAGTGTTAGTGAAGGTATACAAAGTTCAAACAACATCGTTTTAACTTTTGTTGGTTTTTATCATTTTATTTGTGTCCATGAGTTGTATGTATGCACTTACCTTTTTTGCTTGCAAAGAAAAAGATATTGCTTTTTTTAAACCCCCGTTTTATAAGTGTCGTCGAATAAAAAAACAAAATAAAGTGTGGTGAATTCCGATGGAAAATCAATTTATTGCAGTTTCTCAAAGTGTATAGAATGATATCATAGATTGGATACAATCAAGGCCGTAGCGCTGGAAGGTGGTAAACAATAGTTTAAGTAATTGAACTTAAGGTTGGAGAGTGCATCACAATCGTCATGACCTGTCCGTTATATGAAAAACCCGAAAAATATCACTTCACTATTTAACAACGTATATTAGTCCAAATGAATCTGATTGGATATGTAGATATATTTGGGCTTTAGCTATTATATTGACACCTCAAATTATTTCTGTCATTGTTTGGTCAAAAGTGCTTTTTAATAAATCAGGCAATATGAAATATTAAATTTTGAAATCCATTAAATAAATAGGTTATTTCTTACTGTTATTTTTAAGAACTAAATTATGAAAAGAAAACATTTCGCACTTTTACTAAAGTTGCTAAAACATTCTTAGTTTTACCAGTTTATTCTAGAAGCTTTACATTACGGGGTCTTACAGTGACATCTAGACATAGAGAAAAAAACCGATTTTTGATATTTAGTTTAAATTTCAACTGAAAGGCTTTATTTTAAAGACGACTAGGTGCATCGTGCATGAAAATTACAAAATATTAAATTAAGTTAAAATGAATAAAATTAAGTTTTTTTCAGTGCGTGATTAAAGTTAAACCCGAGTTAACACACGAAGTTTGATGAGTAAAATGTATAGCTTAACTGAACAAATACTTTCAATAGTTTATCATCCAAGTTTATCTATCCTTTTTGTATGCATCCTCAAGTGAAAAACTGCTTCTTGAGTTATCTATATACAAGCGCCGAGAAAACTTACTCTGGCTTAGGTATTTCGACACTGAAAAACTAGACTTTAGCGATCTAAATAAATCATCGCAATCACCGGTTTTTAAAATATTTATAAGATCAAGTACAGATATACAAGATCATGCCTTTACAATATAAGACCAAGCTTAACGCATAAAAGCAAAGTTTTGCAGATATAAAAGTGGTCCTGGTTATATTTTCGATGTAAATAATGGGACAAAAAGTCTGGATTACAACAAGAATTTAAAACTTAACCAGTGCTATTTTGAACATTTTAAATGTATCGTCGGTGATGTGTTTATCTGTATTTCGAGGCTGTACATCCCTAGTACTGTCGTAGATGCAGTGTAACGTCATTAAATTCTAACTTGAAGACAGATTTTCCATTTTCGAAACGCGCCAAAAATGTTGAATGAAACAACAACTTAAGTTTCTACCACAAAGTTATTTTTTGACTGAAGGTATAGTTATTTCACGAGTGCCAACTGCCAACCCAATCATCAGTCAGAATTCTGAATAGGGATTGAACTTAAGGCTTCAAACGTGACTGGAATTCGAAATTAAGATGCCTACCAATCGTGTCACATGCTTAGCTCCATCCCCTTGACGGTTTTGTAACTTATCAATTGCATTTTAACGACTAGCATTTTTATTAGCACACACAAGTTTACTGTTGCTCTGTTAATTTCTGATTAGGTTTTGATTTAGTTAAAAATATACTTATTATAAAAAAGCAAACTCTTCAAGTTTGCTTAAATGATCAGATATCGACGAGTCTCCCTCTTTTCTGACTTCTGACTACGGCTATGTACTCAGCAATAGATACAAACAAATTCAACCTCAAACTCGTTTCAAAAATGTGCTTCCGTCTCATCATGGAATTCAAAATGAACTTGAGGCAGACAAAACAAATTTTAGTGTGCGAATTGTTTGAAATGAAGATTTTATACATCGACAATTTATTTTCTTATTAACTGAATTTAGTATGCCATACAGATGTATATGCAATTGGTTAACATAAACGTAATGAATTTAATTAAAGTTGCATTTTGATAACGATATTGTTTAAAACATTTTTTTTGTTCGACGGGTGTTGTTTACTTAATATCAACCATCTATTGTACGGATGCGGGCGTCGCGTCGTTGTCGGTCGTGTCGCATTGCGTTGTCGTTCTAACTGGGTTTCTAGTTGAATTTGATTTCATGCCATCTGTCAGTCATATGACGTTTGTTTGTTACAAATAAATTATCTGTTAAATGGGAGGTTATTTTTGTGTTCATCGCAATCTATCTTTTACTTTCCCACCCTTGTGTAGACTATGGAGTGTCATAGTCGTCGGCGTTGTAATAAATTCAAATGAGAGAATTTTTAATTATATTTATGTATTTTTATATTTTTTGCTGGTCTGTGTGGATGTATGTACATTATATTCAGACTAAATTGTCTCAAGGTTAAAACAATAAACCCAAGACAGTGTAAGGTATTTTTAATTCAAAAACCGAATACTGTATATTTTTAACACTTGGAATGAAATTTACCTAGTATGTTTTTGGTTTTCTGTTTTTGGAATTTAATGTCAAAGTTATCTCTGTTAATAAGATAATATTAGTAAACATTAGAAATACAAAAAAAAATTTATCAGCAACCTACATTTATTTAGGTTTTGTATGTAGTTAATTTGACGTTATTCTACCTACCACTAAAAAAAATTACTGGGGTGAGACACGTGCTTGTCACAGAGATAGAGATAGTTGCATATTTATTTTGAGGCTTAACAATAACAGTTAGGCGATGAGAGACAAGAAAAAATGGAATTCAAATATTAATAATATGTAGGAAATATTTCTTGTTGACTTCTTACTCAATACACATGCACAAACATAAGTAATAAAGCAATATAATTAATGGTGTACCACAATGGTGATGAAAGTCCTGTTCAAACATTTGGTACTTCTCCATAATAAATCATAATGTTTTTCGATTAAATAAAAGGCTAATTTTGACATTTTTAAAAATCCCTACGTTAAAACAGTTCTTTTATCACCCCATCCATAATTTATTTTAGTTTTTTTTTCAGTTTTGCACTTAATCATTGGTAAATAAATTATTCCAATTTGATTTAACGAAACGTTTTGAATTGAATTGAACTTTTGAAAATAAAAGATTATCTTTATTTATGATTAAACCATAAAAGATGGAAAATTTACAAAGGTGACGGTTAGTTTAAGAGTTATGAGAATGACCATTTGAACCAAATAAAAAATGTTTCTAAAACGATTTGTTTAAATAGCTTTTCTTAAGTCAATTTTTTAGAAAACTGCCCCTTCCACCTAAACGAGAGGGAACAGACCCCCGCCCCATCCCATGTGATTTTTTTATTGTCTCGACTAAAACAACACACACCTTAGGCGAATCACCCTGCATAATTGAATATTACTGAGTTGCAATATTTACCGTAAATATATTTATTTATTTTTACAAATGCTACTTAAGAGCTTGCATGTAGTTGGCCCACCAACTATTGAGTTGAGCAAAACTGTTAATTGCAATCGTTTGTACATCGTTTGTCTACGTTTGTACAAGTTTTAGATTCGTTTGTACACTCACCGTTTTTTTTATATAGCCACTTCAAAAAAATTTACGGAGTTTGGCCCACCAACTATAACGCTCCAAAAATCTGGAAATGCAGTTCGATAGATAATCGTTTGTCTATGTTTGTCTTTTTTTTTTTTCGTTTGTATACGTCCCAAATTTTTTTGACAAAAAAATTTTTTTTAACCAAATTTTATTAAAATTTTAAAACATATGAATTCGTTTGTCTATTTCTTATAATGATTTTTTATCGTAGTAATTTTTTAAATTTGTATTTATTTCTATTTTTAATTAATTATATATTAATTATATGGAGCATGTAGTTGGCCCACCAACTATAACGCTCGAAAAATCTAAAAACGCAGTTCGATAGAAAATCGTTTGTCTATGTTTGTCTTTTTTTTTTCGTTTGTATACGTCCCAAATTTTTTTGACAAAAAAATTTTTTTTAACCAAATTTTATTAAAATTTTAAAACATATGCATTCGTTTGTCTCTTTTTTATAATGATTTTCCATCGTGTTAGTTTTTTTAATTTGTATTTATTTCTATTTTTAATTAATTATTACTTTTTTTGGGACATATAGTTGGCCCACCAACTAAAACGCTCGAAAAATCTAAAAACGCAGTTCGATAGAAAATCGTTTGTCTATGTTTGTCTTTTTTTTTTTTCGTTTGTATACGTCCCAAATTTTTTTGACAAAAAAAATTTTTTTAACCAATTTTTATTAAAATTTTTAAACATATGCATTCGTTTGTCTCTTTTTTATCATGATTTTTTACCGTATTAATTTTATTAATTTGTATTTATTTTTTTTTTAATTAATTATTACTTTTTTGGGACATGTAGTTGGCCCACCAAATATAACGCTCGAAAAATCTAAAAACGCAGTTCGATAGAAAATCGTTTGTCTATGATTGTCTTCTTTTTTTTCGTTTGTATACGTCCCAAATTTTGATGATAAAAAAATTTTTTATAACCAAATTTTATTAAAATTTTTAAACATATGCATTCATTTGTCTCTTTTTATAATGATTTTCCATCGTGTTAATTTTTTAATTTGTATTTTTTTCTATTTTTAATTAGTCATTACTTTTTTTGGGACATTTAGTTGGCCCACCAACTGCATTCTCTTTTATTTGGGTATCCACAGTTTCAACTTGTATTCGAAATTGCGATAATTAAGACCTTATCCTTTTTTTCTATTCTTTTTAAGGAGTGCCCTGCATTTAGGCTGCATTTAAAAAGACTTAAGTTACACCTTGAGTATATTATTTATTCAGTTAAAATAATTAAAAAAACCCAAACAAAAATAATTCTAATTCTATAGGTACTTGTTCATTAACTTGAACTTTGCCGTCGGCTTAAGGCTTTTAATGAGTTTCTTTTCTTTATGAAATAGAAAGTAATTATGGGTACAAATACCTATGCATGCCTATTGATAGGTAGTAACCAAATTTTTGAGTACCTACCTAACTACCTACGAGTTTTGGCTGTTTTTTCAGCGAATGGATAAGGGGGGGTTTACTTAAAATAAATCAAAATTATTTTAACTCGAACATAATCATGAAATGTGTATTTCCTGTAGTTCCAAAAACCCATTTTTAATAAAAATTCAGCAGTCCTGAATAATAAAAATACCATTATTGTTATTATTGTACTATTCGTACTAGAATGTCAGCTTATTAGGCTTGACCATTCTTTATTCCTTGAATTTCATTGAATTTTTGAATAACAACAACAACTTAAAGGCGCTACCACTATTTCGTGCTTTGCCACTTTTGCACTCATCAGTCTCCTTTTTGTGGTGCTGAGCTTTAATCCAATTTGATTTGAAAAACTTTTTATGCACACCATAGGATTCGAAGCCACGCATATCAGATATGCTCAGTCTTAGCAGTCGTGTGCACTACGCACTCCACCGCTTTAGACCACTGACGTCACAGGTCGAGATGTGTTTTTTGTTTATCAAATGCATTTGGAGCATCAGCATTTTAACGGAACGGAACGGCGGAACAAGACAGCATACTTAAAGGCGCTTATAAAAATGCTGATGCTACAAATGCATTTGATAAACAAATAACACATCTCGACCTGTGACGTCAGTGGTCTAAAGCGGTGGAGTGCGTAGTGCACACGACTGCTAAGACTGAGCATATCTGATATGCGTGGGTTCGAATCCTATGGTGTGCATAAAAAGTTTTTCAAATAAAATTGGATTAAAGCTCAGCACCACAAAAAGGAGACTGATGAGTGCAAAAGTGGCAAAGCACGAAATAGTGGTAGCGCCTTTAAGTTGTTGTTGTTATTCAAAAATTCAATGAAATTCAAGGAATAAAGAATGGTCAAGCCTAATAAGCTGACATTCTAGTACGAATAGTACAATAATAACAATAATGGTATTTTTATTATTCAGGACTGCTGAATTTTTATTAAAAATGGGTTTTTGGAACTACAGGAAATACACATTTCATGATTATGTTCGAGTTAAAATAATTTTGATTTATTTTAAGTAAACCCCCCCTTATCCATTCGCTGAAAAAACAGACAAAACTCGTAGGTAGTTAGGTAGGTACTCAAAAATTTGGTTACTACCTATCAATAGGCATGCATAGGTATTTGTACCCATAATTACTTTCTATTTCATAAAGAAAAGAAACTCATTAAAAGCCTTAAGCCGACGGCAAAGTTCAAGTTAATGAACAAGTACCTATAGAATTAGAATTATTTTTGTTTGGGTTTTTTTAATTATTTTAACTGAATAAATAATATACTCAAGGTGTAACTTAAGTCTTTTTAAATGCAGCCTAAATGCAGGGCACTCCTTAAAAAGAATAGAAAAAAAGGATAAGGTCTTAATTATCGCAATTTCGAATACAAGTTGAAACTGTGGATACCCAAATAAAAGAGAATGCAGTTGGTGGGCCAACTACATGTCCCAAAAAAAGTAATGACTAATTAAAAATAGAAATAAATACAAATTAAAAAATTAACATGATGGAAAATCATTATAAAAAGAGACAAACGAATGCATATGTTTAAAAATTTTAATAAAATTTGGTTATAAAAAATTTTTTTATCAACAAAATTTGGGACGTATACAAACGAAAAAAAAGAAGACAATCATAGACAAACGATTTTCTATCGAACTGCGTTTTTAGATTTTTCGAGCGTTATATTTGGTGGGCCAACTACATGTCCCAAAAAAGTAATAATTAATTAAAAAAAAAATAAATACAAATGATAAAAAAGAGACAAACGAATGCATATGTTTAAAAATTTTAATAAAAATTGGTTAAAAAAAATTTTTTTGTCAAAAAAATTTGGGACGTATACAAACGAAAAAAAAAAAAGACAAACATAGACAAACGATTTTCTATCGAACTGCGTTTTTAGATTTTTCGAGCGTTATAGTTGGTGGGCCAACTACATGTCCCAAAAAAGTAATAATTAATTAAAAATAGAAATAAATACAAATTAAAAAAAATAACACGATGAAAAATCATTATAAAAAAGAGACAAACGAATGCATATGTTTTAAAATTTTAATAAAATTTGGTTAAATAATTTTTTTTTGTCAAAAAAATTTGGGACGTATACAAACGAAAAAAAAAAAGACAAACATAGACAAACGATTTTCTATCGAACTGCGTTTTTAGATTTTTCGAGCGTTATAGTTGGTGGGCCAACTACATGCTCCATATAATTAATATATAATTAATTAAAAATAGAAATAAATACAAATTTAAAAAATTACTACGATAAAAAATCATTATAAGAAATAGACAAACGAATGCATATGTTTTAAAATTTTAATAAAATTTGGTTAAAAAAAATTTTTTTGTCAAAAAAATTTGGGACGTATACAAACGAAAAAAAAAAAGACAAACATAGACAAACGATTTTCTATCGAACTGCGTTTTTAGATTTTTCGAGCGTTATAGTTGGTGGGCCAACTACATGTCCCAAAAAAGTAATAATTAATTAAAAATAGAAATAAATACAAATTAAAAAAAATAACACGATGAAAAATCATTATAAAAAAGAGACAAACGAATGCATATGTTTTAAAATTTTAATAATATTTGGTTAAAAAAAATTTTTTTGTCAAAAAAATTTGGGACGTATACAAACGAAAAAAAAAAGACAAACATAGACAAACGATTATCTATCGAACTGCATTTCCAGATTTTTGGAGCGTTATAGTTGGTGGGCCAAACTCCGTAAATTTTTTTGAAGTGGCTATATAAAAAAAACGGTGAGTGTACAAACGAATCTAAAACTTGTACAAACGTAGACAAACGATGTACAAACGATTGCAATTAACAGTTTTGCTCAACTCAATAGTTGGTGGGCCAACTACATGCAAGCTACTTAAGAACATGAATTTTTAAAAAATATCGCCTCTAGAGTTTGGATAATTAAATTTGTCTGTGTACTTTATTTTTACGTACCGTTCGTTGATCCGAATTATATTTCTTTTTTTAAGTTTCATTGTTAAAAACGCTTAGTAAAGAAATAAAAAAAAAAATAAGAAACATGGCCTCTTGAGTAAGGTATGCCCTACATAGTACCATTTTGATTTTTTTTAAACCGTTAGTTAAGTCTATCTGCACGTTAAAAAAAAATTAATTGTAAAAGTGTAAAAACTAATTAAAAAAAAAATATAACGGGATACAATTTTAAAAAAGTAACGGACATTGCCCCTGGAAAATTATTATTTGCACAACATTTTGGTGTTTGAAATTTTCACTTTTCGAGGTCTGCAACTACAAATCGAATGCAGCGATCTTCAGCTTCATTAATATTTTATGAATATAAACCCTTATCCACCGTAGGTATTTTGTGCCCCCAGCGTACAAGGGTAGGAAGAGAGCCAAAAAAATAAATTGGTCCTATGCTATGGTTTCAAAAATTCTGAATCTGAATAATATACCGCGTCATCATCAGATGTCTGGTTCTCGATTTATAAGTCAATTTATGTGGAATTTCGTTGTTATAACCTGGTAAGGAGGCAACCCTCAAATCATCGATCTGCCAGTGTTGCCACCGAGGCAAAACTTCTTAAAAGTTGTGTTATGACATAGACAATTAGTGTGCCAAAGCTCATCGCGTCAGTATGAAGTGCTAGGTTGATGCCCTTAACGCCCTAACTATAGTTTTTAAATTAATAATTTGGCTGATATTATTACCACAAATGTATGTTGTTTTATCATACATTTATGAGTGTACCTTTATGTTTTGATTAACCTCGAGTTTTTGTAACAAGAAGATAACTTAAGATGTCTGTTCCTTTACTCTAGACTTTGGACTAGAATGTACAGAAAATCACAGAAATTAAGAATTCAAGGAACTTTTTAAGATGTTCTTCTAAAGAACATTGCTATCTAAAATTAAAATATACAATGAAGATTTTATATTTATTGTATGAAAGAACAGTTAATGTTTTATGAATATATTACAAAGTAATTAAAAAAAAATTTTAGTCCCGCTCAATGCTCCAGTCAATTAATAAAATTAAATATTAACTTCAAAAGAGAACAATAATATAATTATTTTAAAAAATTATTTAGAAGAACATAAACTAAACTTCCTTAATTTGTTAACTAAATCTATGGATAACTTTTAATCGTAAACAAAAGCAATTTTCTGAGCCAAAGAGACTCGATAATGGATTAATTAGCACGCATAGGTTCTCTTTCACCCTATAAGCTAAATTGGGAAAAGGTTATTAAATATATAAATAATAATTGCTCGGCATAGGTGGCAAATCTTTTACATCTATTTATATTTTGCTCGTAAGACCTCAGGTCTTTAAAAATGCAATACACGGCACTAGTTAGTAGGAATAGAAGGAAAGGAAAGATAAATTTACAAAAAAAAAAAACCGTTCGCACGAACTTGCTCTCGTAGCAAAAAATTTTAAAGTAGCTAGAAATTGATTATGTACATATGTATTGGTTTCATAATATTATAATATCATTAAAAAAAAGTTAAGGAAAAATTAAAAATAAATTATTACTATAAATTACTTTAAATTCTTTATTTTAATAACTTTAACATATAGAGCTCAAAAAAAAGTATGCCATCTAAATTATTTGATAAATATAAATTTATGAAGACAAAATTTCAAAAATTGTTAGAGCGGTTTTCTTAAAAATTAATTTTTTATATATATACAAATTCTTGAACATTTTTAAAAAATAAAATTTGCTAGTTTAGTTTTTATTACAATTTTGCACAAAATTAAAAAATAGTTCATTAACTCGTTTTCAAGATATTGAATGTTCAAAGAAAAAATTATTATTTTATTTTATTATTTTTTCAATAATTTTTATATTCAAAATTATTATGATTGTCAAGGACATCTTGTATTAAAATTTTGGTTGAAATCGGCTTAGCCGTTAACGAGATATTTGAAAACCAAAAAATCGGTTCTATGACATGAACCGTTAATAACCGATATTTGTATAATATTTTTTATCAAAACATTGACCATTCATTTAATAGTTATTCAATTTTGTTTTTAGCAAAATCGTAAGAGCCGTTTTTGAGATAAATTATTTTTTTCTTAATGGCTGGCTGGCGGGTGCGGTTATTTTTTAACCTTAAGTTCAAAGTTTGAAGAAAATCACTTAAGTGGCCTATAGTTCGAGGGACAGACTAACGGACAGATATAATTGCGGGACCCACTTTTTTCGGATTCCCTATCATCGTAATGTTAGGGAAGATTAATATATCGAGTTCGATTTTTTTACGAATCCAAATCTTGACCTATAGTACCTATGTACATACACTCCCTGTCACTTGTTTGAGACCACTATTTTCATAAAAGTTTTTTCTCGATAAATACCTGTAAGCAATATTTTTCTTGGAAATTTCTGATACGTGTGAGTAGGTATATACTATATTTTGCAATAAAAAAGGATACAATTTAAGAATTAATGTGGATAATTCATACAAATTTCCCAAATTATGTGAATGGACTGCAAAAAATGGATATAAAAAGTTACGTCACTTGATTGAGGCCATTCCAAAAATTGCTTGGCAAAAGTTAACATCGCCGATTTTTTTCAAACAAAAGTTTAAAGTATTTAAGAAAGGATATAAAACTATATAGAAAAACCTAATCGAAAGTAAGCTAAATTCATTTGAAAATAAATTCATGTCTCTTGATAAACGTGTTGAAAACGTCGAAAAACAGTTCTCGAAAGTTGACACAAGGTTCGAGAAGTTTGAAGACAAAATGAAGAGCTTTGCCAGTGAATAAGATAAGGTTAGGAAAATAAAGGTAAGAGAGGGCAGTTGCGAAAAGTTAAAATGGGCACTGGAAACACGTCGACAGTAACAGAAAGAGGATCAATAGATGCTTTAAAGGAACTGGAATTCTCAGGCCGAGAAATAGCTAGGAGACCGAACAGAAGTAAGACCATTGTCAACAAATATCTAGCAGACACTTAAAACTATAGAAAAAACGAAAAGGACACACATCTCAAGCAAGAACAATCCGAGGAAAGCGACTCATTCAGCGGCTAGCTTCAAATTCTACACCATCAACCATCACCTAAAACAAGCTCAAAAAGTGGAGTATTAGCCAGTATTTCGACGGTTTTAAGGATTATTAAAACCAGTGGTAGCATCAAAAACCGGTTCTACGGCAGCTACACAAGGAACTACGGATGAATTTCGCCAGGGAGCTTGTTGCCTGTAGCAACGAATGGAAAAGGGTTGTCTTTTCAGATGAAAAAGTTTAATCTTGACGGAACCGATGGCTACAAGTTTTATTTTACACAATTTAAGAAAAGAAGAAATTATTTTGTTAAGACCTCACAGTCATACATCCGGTGTTATGGTGTGGGGAGCTTTCGGAAATAGTTACAAATGCCTGGTGTAACAGATATTTCCAAAGCTAAAAAAATATTCTTGAACCTCAGTCTTCAGTCGGAAAATGTTGGACTTCTACCATAGCCACCCTATTCACCGGACTCAAACATCATCGAAAACGTTTGGCCTGGCTATCTCGAAATGTTTGTGATACTGGTAGACAGTTTGGAGGTAAGGACGTCTTGATCGAAGCTAACTGCGTTGCCTGGAGCCAGATTGCACTGAATTATTCCAAAAAACTGTATGATTTAATTCCAAACCAACTAATATAGCTAATTTCAAAAAATGGTAGGCATACTCATTATTAATTTACAAAAACATAATACAAACATCAATAATTAAAAACAAAAAAAAAAATAAAAAAATTTATAGTTTTGTTCTTTTTTTATAAGATTTTTCAAAGCACCTCAATCAAGCGACGCATTTGGTTATACCCACTTTTACAGTTCATTCTTATAATTTGTGAAATTCCTATGGAATTTCCAAGTTACCCCTTTAAATTTATACTTTTTTATTGTAAAATATAATTACCTACTCACACGTATCAAAAATTTCCAGAAAAAATATTTCCTACAGGTATTTATCGAGAAAAAACTTTTGTGAAAATAGTGGCCTTAAACAAGTGACAGGGAGTCTATATCGCAAGTAAAAGTACAGCTTTAATTAATGAACAAAAACTTCATTTATTTGTTGCTTCTCGACAATATTTAGCTAGCTAAGAATAACAGAAGTGATGGTCAAAGCTAAATTTTTGTAAAAAACTATAATAAACAACAAAATTGAGTTTTTTTTTTTTCTCGAACGAAGCTAAATTTTTCAAGTGAACTTAACATAGTATATCCGAGTTTAGAATTATTCTACCACGTTAGGTATTTGTTTTATTCCTGTTTGAAAGGTTAGGTTAGGTTAGGTAAGGAGGAATGTGCACAGCCTAGGCTGTTGAGTACACGGGGGCCTATTGCTCCATTGTTTTCCCCTTATAAATAAATGCACAGGTGTTCCTAACTAATGGTTCAAATAGACTAGTTCATTTGTGAACCAGCCTGTTTTTTCTATAAATTTTCTCATATTTGGCATTGAGATCGTCCAGTTCTTCAACAAACCTGTTTCCGAAGTACCGGAGGCGATTTGTTTGGAGGTTTGGCAATCACACAGCAGGTGCTTAATGGTTTCAGTTTCCTCAACATCCTGACAGCTCCTACAGAAATCGGGTGCAAAAGCGCCTATTCTGGTGGCCATTGTGCCAATGGTGCAATGACCCGTTAGTACCCCTATCAAGATTTTTATTTTCTTTTTACTCAGCGATAAAATATACTGAGTTTCCTTTTCTATAATTCTGAGTTAATAACTTCTAGAGATAAGGCAGTCGTTCCTGGAAATCCTCAAGTCCCGTTTGAAAACTTATGTATTACTTATCGATAATGTGTAAAATCAAAAGAAAATATTTTTAAACAAAACTTGAAACGATTTATGATGAAAGAAGTAACCTTCTTCTTTAATTTGCAGTTTAAACTTGTCTAATGCTTCACTTAATCTTTGCAAAATCTTCAGATCGAAAATGTATTGACCTCAGGTACAGTACCTACCAGTGGCGTGGCGTCCATATAACACGATTCCTACCGTCTTCCCTTTTAAAAATTGCACGAAAAATACTATCAAATAAACATAAACATAAACTATGCAACCCTACCAATTTGAATTATAAAATTCGCACAAACACACAAACATAAGCTATCGAATAAACACCGTCAATTCAGTCTTCTCTTCGCTCTTTGCTCAACTGCTGAACATACACGCTCTTTGAAAGAATTAATTTAGAAATAAAACACGTCTTTCACCGTCTTATAAAATTTGTTTTGTATCCCTTTCTTCCCTTAGCATATATGTTTCTAGATCCTCTTTGTCCAACACGCAACAACATAGGAAAAAATAAGACGCTGTTCCTCGTGTTATACTGGCACTTGGTATGTATGCAATGGAATGTTTTGTATTCCTTTGCTTGACTCCGTTTCTCTTAATATTCGTTCTGTTGGGTGAAAAATAACATGCTCTTCTTCGACTTATTTGCTATGAAAGTTGTTAAATACATTTTCTATTTTTGTTTGCTTGTTTTTTGGTTAAGCTTAGTTATATTATTATATTATAATATTATTTTAGGTATAATTGTAGAATTTCATCTTCTACAACATATCAAAAGTCTCGCAAAAGCACAGCAGTGGCTTTTGGTATAAAGGCATTTATAGAGGGCAAAAGGAAGAAGGTATGGTTTATCAATCTGAAATAGACAGAGTTAAATATTAAGAAAAAATGGTAGATTTGGAATAAAAGTTTCATTGGCGTGTTGTTAAACAAGAATCAAAAGAGTTCCTAAAAATATCTGTAATGAAATAGTGTTAATTTGGTTAGTTGTGAAGTTGTAGGTTTTGTTCTTTATTTTTTGTTTGATAGCTATGTAAATACTTTAGACCCAGGTTTTTAGTCTTGGTTTTTAAATTTTTTAGGGCATAGATTGTTGCTTAACAGATTTTCTCTTGAAGGAATCAAATGAACTACGCAAACTATGTATCTTTTATTAATAATCGTTATAATGAAAGGCCACTCTATGCGTGCTATGAAAATAGACTGCAAACGGAAGAGTTGTTTTGTAACTAATTTTAATGCAGCTGCTTTTTTTTCCTTTGTTCAGATAAAAAGATTTAAGTTTTGTTTACTTTTGCAGATCAATCATTTTCGTTACGTCTTCCCATTTCAAATTATTGACGCCACGCCACTGGTACCTACCTACCTCTTTTGGAAGTCAAGATTCACTAAAAATCCGCTATACATGCAGCAATATTGCACAATGATGTTGATGCTTTTTTTCTAAGCTTGTATGAAAGTACATAACATCGGATATAAAATTTTAAATATAAATTCATGGAGTAAGTTGCACAGATTCTAATTTCATTTGAGTCCACAGATTATGTTCATTCATTTATGTGCCTATACACGAAAAATAAGAGAAAACTTAGGAAAGTATCGCTCCTCCCTTTGCCACTTTTTAATTGTAAGTGTTTATAAACTATTTATTAGCCTTAGAAAAAACCAAAAGAAAAGTGTATGCGCAATATTAATCCAACAAGTAAAGATCTATCTAATCTAAATAAATAAAACATTATACATTTTTGTATGCGAGTGGGCTTTATCCGATATATGGTACAAATGGCAGCGACATTCACACTTTGCCTCTGCCTTTGCCACACTATTCAGCGAATAGTTCTTTCTTCTACAAATTCTCATTGTTAGGTATATGGTATAACTTTTTTTTTATTTTGTTGGAGCGCGCCTCTAGCACCATCAGTCTTTGACGCATAGTTCTATAGACTAATAGTGTTTTGGTACTGCGCTGCTGCGGTGGCGTTGGTGGTTATGATCATGATGTTGCAGTGCAGCGTCTGATGTAGCCACAATCCTTTACTCTAGTCCCAGTCTCAGCTCTAATCGAATAGTTTTTTTTGTGGTCAGTTTTTAATTTGTATATTACATCTGAATCCACCGTCGTCGTCGGTCGTTGTCATCATCATATTCTTAATACAAGTCCCCAGAACTCATGGTAGTAACGCGCAAATCGCGTGCGAAAGAGCTGCAGTTGGATTTTTGACGCTTTCGCATGTACAACATAAAGGCGGCGAAAACGCTTGGAAAATTATATAGCCTTTGCTAAAGATACTCCGTCGAGTCGGTTTGGAACGCAAAAATAAAAAAAAGAACAAAAAATTAATAAACAAGAATGTGCAAGCGGAATGTGGATTTGAGTCGTTCGGTTTGCCGAATAATAGCATTCTACTAGCTACGCGGTAAAGCATCTTTCCATGCCAACTTATAGGTACACCTACTTACTATATACACACTTATATATGTCAGTGGTATTATTTTTAGGAATTATTCAAATATATTAAAAAATCTGTGCTTGTGAGTGCGAATGTAAATGTAAACTTGGAGATGCAATTGCTCAAAGTGCAACGAATTCTAGATCCTGTACCATTACCATAGAGACTAACTACACTGCGTTGAGATAATAATGATCGCCGGGGAATAAATAATAAAAATAATAATTGTTTGAGAGATGGAATTACCAAAGGATTATTTATACAGGCTTTATAGAATGGTAAGATATACCTTTAATTTCTAAGTTATAATAATATCTATTTTTAATCATTAAAGTGTTTGTTTTAAGTGTGATCTAAGCAAAGTGGAGAATTACAAATGTCTATATAGCTACATGGTACATTGGTTTGCGGTTTATGCCTTTGTACCTACACATAGAGTACAATGACTTTTTTATTCAATATTTAATTGATTGTTATTGAATCATACCATATACTTAAGCTGGATTACTTGAGGTTATATAAATACACACGTATGTATGTGGAGATATTAATCTGGGGTAATATACGCTGGAATTGGATTTAGTGAAGAAGGGCATCACCGAAGAAAAGAGACTGTTTAACATAATAATATCTTCGAGCAATTCTGTGGTTCCTGTACCTCTGCTTCTACTTGCAATAAAGAAAATGTATTTGTATGCAGCTGTGGTTATTTTTTGCGTACGTTTACCTATAGTTGTATAGGTTGAGTAATCAAATTACTAAGTATGGCTTTTGTGTGTTGTTTAAAATTGTGTTCAACAGTATAAGATGAGAGAGACATTCAATTGATTCTTTCTTTCTATGAAATCGTTAGGTCAAAAATTAGTTGGCTACTTTTTTACTCCAGTTAAGATTATATTTCAGAAGATAGGAATTTTTAAATTGTCTATTAAAAAAAAATATAACAGCCGAGCTTTTTAGAGACTAGTATATAGCAACTCAGCAACATTTTAACACGCAAAACAAAATTGTTTATAATACTTCTTTTTGTTATTGTTTGCGTGTAAAGGATTTTCTGAGTTGCTATACAAAAAATACGGACAATAAATGGCCGTGATTTTTGAAAGACTTCAAACTTTTATGATGATAAGCCTATTTTATCTTGGTTGAAGCAAAAAAAAATTGGTCTGTTTCTCTGGGCGTCCAGTTGAACACCAAGGCTCGAGCATAAACGGATGGCACAATTTGCTTCAAAATATGTACAGAGTATTTTTTTTGTATGATTGCTTTACGAGAATTTTATCCAAATTCCATAGCAAATTACTCAGAATATTTCGATAAAATTTCGTACATTTTATCAACCAATTGCAATGATGGACACTGTTTTGCAGATGTTTCCAAAAAAAATGCACATAAATCGGAAATTAGTTTTTGAAAATTCTTTAAGATACACGAAAATGTATACAATTAGTACAGATAATATTACTCTTAAGGTCCGAAATGCAAAAATGCTTGATCTCACCAGTAAAACTAAGAATTTTTCTGCGATAATGGTTATGGTAGAAGTCAAGGGCTCGCTTTGCTGGCTCCAAGGATTTACCTCCTGTCCCGCTAACGCAACTCCGTCCCTCCACTAAGGGTATGCTCAGTGGGCAGGCAGGTCGTGATAACCCAATTTGGATGAAAAATTCAAAGTCTTACCGAGGAGATCGATATTTTAATCAAACCTTAAGCCGGAACCACACCGGTCTCGTATGTTGTGTTGTGGAGTCGTATATCGCAATCGCCCATATCGCTAGAACTATGTTCATTCGCAACACACGGTTGCGTCGCTGTATGGCGTATGAATTATATGGCATGACATCGACACACTATTCCACAATAACACATGAGATAGATGTGGTTCCGCCTTAACATAACAAATGATGAAGCCCAAAAAATTTAACTTTTGTCATGACTTTCATCGATCTGTGTATCGTTATCTCCACTTTTCAATGATCTATACCTTAATAGGTGAACCGATTTATTTATAATTTGGTATATAACGTTTTTATAAAAGTTTTTAAGAGGGCAAAATCCAATTTTTGTTTTAGCTTGTGTCAAATGTGCATACAATTCCGATTTTATCAATATTTAATGACGATGGCTCAACCGATTTTGATTAAACTTCGTGCCTTTAATCTGCAAGATGATTGTAAGAAAAAAATATTTTATGTTAAAAAAAAAATACTTATATTCCTTTATAAGTAGGTTCTTACGTTTTGATTGTTGCGCTATTCTGGAATAAAACGTAAAGGACATCATTAAATTTTGCACAAATATTCTTTTTGGAATACAAAAAATATTGCATTCCCAATTATAACCGGACAATACGGTCTATAAGACATAAATGTCGTTGGAAAGGTATTTTGTATGTACTTCAGCAGCAAATGTCAAACTGCTGTTTGAAATTACCTCATTTACAAAAATTAACTTTTTTTGTAAACAAAAAAAAAGAGAAAAACTTTTGACTTTTTCACACCTTCTCATTAAAATGAAATTACATCTTAGTACTTGCCAATACGCTGTATTATGTAAATGTTTTATAGAAATCTCTTCTACTATTAATTTAAATCAAATCAAAAATAACAACGAAATTAAAGGTGATTTTCTAGTGACGTCGACATAATTTCAATGCAAATTCACTCCTATTCAAAAGTTCAATGTAAGGAAATAAATAAAAATTCATTAGCTTCGAAGTGACAAATATTTATACAAAAAAAAAAAAAACAAGAAAAAAGTACGTATACGCCCAAGTTGTTTTTTTTTATAGAGAATAAAACAACGCACCAGATATTTTCTCTTGAAAACGGTTTATGTTCTTGACACTAAGAGCAAGTTGCACAAACATGCATACAATTTTTTGATTTTGTATTTTCATGGTAAATGTAACGTTTTCACAAACAATAGACTTTCCAACTTTCATGAGGGAATTGTTATTTTCTTTCGAAGAAGTTTGTTTCGAAGAAGACTTGAAATTCCAATTTTTGTTTTGATTTTGAATTTTAACATTTTCTCGAAAACCACTAAAATATAAATCTACACTACGTACCGTGCCATGAAATGGTTAAATCAATTGTAATAATTATGCTTCTGGTTCTTGCAAAAAACCAAAAATTGCTTAATTTTTGGGCTTTCCCAGTACCCCTAACTTTTTATGGTTAAAACGATTATTTTCTGAACAAATCTAATCATGATTCTGAACTTTGCAGACAATGCGTCCGCTGAAGTTTGAACAACCACCAAAGCTGTAATACTTGTTTGATTTTAAAAAAGCAATCGCTTCGTCTTGCCAAAATCTAGTGCCTATAATTTTTAGTTTTTTTTTTTTTTGTCTTAAAAAAAAGATATTACCAAAAGATTCAAAAACCACCAATAAATTACCTGAAAAAGCTTTGGCCTTCAGTCACCACTGTTATTTTCGCCGCATTTTCGTAAAAATTACGGCAATTGCTTCGTCTCGCCAAAATCTAGTGCCGATATTTTTAAGTTTTTTTTTTATTTGTCTTAACAAAAAAGTTAGGATTAACTAAAAAAAATTTGGACTGCTGTTACTCATAGCTCGTCAGCCACCTTGAGCATAAGTCACAGTTGTAAATGAAATAATCATCTTTTATTTGCTCTTTAGTTTTTTAAGGTGAGTCGAGCAATTGAAATGAGTCTATTTTTTGCACGTAAAACAATCAATCCAATCTGTTCTCCTGCCCATTTCTGCCTGACCGCAAACTAAAGACCTTGCGTGAATATTAAAAGACTTTTTGATGAAGTCCACTTGCAGTTTTTCTTCTGAAGCTATCTGCGTCACAATCGAAAATTTTGCCTAAATTATCTTTTAGTATTTCTTGAATGAAATACAACACAAAAATGCCACAGTTGTTACCATCTTTTTGTTTTGGGTATTTTTCATTTTTCTTAAATTTAAACGTTCTTTTTATGTTTGCTTCTTGAAAAACCTTAGAAAATAATAAAGATGTTTTTGAATCTTTTGGCCATAACTTTTTTTTAAGACAAATAAAAAAAAAAACTAAAAAATATCGGCACTAGATTTTGGCGAGACGAAAAATGAAAATGCGGCGAAAATAAAATGGTGACTGAAGACTAAAGATTTTTTAGTTAATTTTTTGGTGGTTTTTGAATCTTTTGGCCATCACGTTTTTTAAGACAAATAAAAAAACTAAAAAAAATATCGGCACTAAATTTTGCCGAGACGAAGCGATTGCCGTAATTTTAAATGCGGTGGTTTTTTTAGTTAATTTTTTGGTATTTTTTTTAATCTTTTGGCCATAACTTTTTTTTAAGACAAATAAAAAAAACGAAAATTATCGGCACTAGATTTTGCTGAGACGAAGCGATTATTGAAATTTTACAGTAGTTACTGAAGGCCAAAGTTTTTTTTATTTAATTTTTGAATCCTCTTTTTTTAAGACAAATAAGAAAATCTAAAAAATTTCGGCACTTGATTTTGCCGAGACGAAGCGATTGTCGTTTAGTTTTGTTTTTAAATCGAACAACTATTACGTATTTGGTGGGTGTTCAAACTTCAGTGGACGCATTGTCTACAAAGTTCAGGATCATATCTATTTTCATACAAAAAAAAAAAACAAATGCAGAAAATATTTTGTATAAAAAAAAAAAAATAATAACTGTATGTTTCAAAAAGTTTTTCTTAGTTTTCGTACATATAAGAGTTTAACCCAATCAGTTTTTGAATTGGTAGGTATTGTATTGTTTTAAAATTATATTAACTGACAAAAAAAACAAACAAAAGTACGAGTGCTGCCGAAGAATAAAAGCATAAGACATTGTCTCTTTTCTTTAAAGAAATATTTAAAACAAAATATAAATTTAGCCGATTCCATATCTTAAAAGAATTAAATGAAAATTGATTCTTTCTCTAGACGAGTTACGTCACTATCATGTTAATTGGAAATTTGGTTCTTTATTGACCAAAAGTTTTCGATAAATTAATAAAAACACAAACAATATTTGTCAAATAATTTATGTAGGTATGGGTAATACATAATTATTTGACAAATATTGTTTGTGTTTTTATTAATTTATGGAAAACTTGCGGTCAATAAAGAACCAAATTTCCAGTTAACATTTTAAAATTAGATCACAAACAAACTTCGTTTTGGTCAATGATTAAATATTGAACCAATTAACTTACGTCACTATTACTATCGCTATTGAAAACTGCAGAAACAAAGTGAAGAATCAAAATGTATTAATCTTGTATTATTTATTTATTCCTTAAGGCATTCATTTTTTGCATATATTTAGCTTATTATCATTATCAGAACTTTCATTATGACAACTCGCCACATAAAATCTTTCATCAAATGCTTACAATCTTCTTACTCCAACACATACACAAAAAATGAAGCTTTTCATTCACACATTGGCATAGTGCTTAGTCTGCATCTGTACCTAGATACATATATCATGCGAGTTATGTGATGCAATAAAAAGTATAGTGCTTAACAGGGTTCGGAATTTATTTCATACATTTGCCGGTGATTATGAATGCGGACTAAGACTGTTTAAAAAAATCTATGTATAAAGTTGATGTTGGAACGGTGATAAGAAACAAATTGACATCAACAGATTATAGGGGCGTATTCATAGTCATTTTAGAGCTGTGTCTAAATTAAACATAGGGTTAGTTGAATTTTCCGACGCTGCGTTGATTCTATTTTTTAGGTTTATCATTTCAAAATGTTTGAAGCTATTTGTGTAGTATACCAAGTTAATTATCAACAATGGTGATTGGAAGTGATTCAAAAATAATCTTTCCATCGGTTTTTTTTGGTCACTGTGGTTTTAGCAATGAAACAAATAAGTTACATTAACTTTCCCGACGTTTCGGCAAAGGTTGGTGCCTTCTTCAGGGGAACTTTATTTCGACAACATGAAAAATACATTGTTTACATTATAATAACAATAATTGAAGCAGTAAAAATACATTCACTTAAAAAAACAATGTGTTTGAATTTGAACTGACATTAAAAATTTAATCAATTTTTATATTATTTAAAATTAAAATAAAAAAGAACCACTTCAAACGAAGTTTAGTCTATTGAATTTAAATAAAGAAACTAATGGTATTATGTGTTATGAAGAGACAAGAGAGCAATAGATGGGAGAGATGTTTTGGGTGCCTTGTTTTCTGTTCATGTTGTTATTATTGTTAATGATATCATTAAGTTTATAGATATAGAGGCACCACGTCAGAGTTATAATATCACCAATGTAGTTGGCGCCCTTATTAACATCTAGAACAAGAACCAGTGATAGGCAATACAAGAGACATTTGCTCCTTAAAGTAGACTATTTCCACCTTTAGGTATACGATTTGTGAAAATAGTGAGGAAATAGTCTACATTAAGGAGAAAATAGTTCTTGTATTTCCTATCACTGGTTCTTGTTCTAGATGAAAATAAGGGCGTCACCTACATTGGCGATATCATAACTCCGACGTGGTTCCTCTATGTGTATAAACTCAATGATGATATGTAATGTTTCTAGGGTGTATCGTTTCGAAGCATGTTTCTCTGTCTGTAGGACTTTAACACCTTCAAAATCTGGAAAGTGACCGTTTTCGATAATATGGCTCGCCAGGGCTGTCTTTCCAGGACTGTTTGTTTTATATACGATTAATGGTTAGATATTCGGTGTTTGAGAAATTGTTTGGTACTTCCGATGTAACAATGGTTGCGTGCTTCGTTAGGTTTACCATTACAATTAATTTTGTAAATGACATCAGTAAGTTTGTCCTTATCCGGTTTCGTTTTGAGCTTTGTGAAAAGGTGAGTCAGAGTTTTATTTGATTCAAAGGCCAGAGAAACACCAGTTAATTTTTTGCGTATCACTTCTTTAAAATTCTCAGTCAGTCTTGGGATGTAAAAAATTATGAATATCCCATAAGTCATTACCAGGACGAAATTCATGTAGTAGACGTCACTTGAGCTTTTAACCTACAATATCATGCCTTATGTTTAAGGTTTTGCGATTTTTGATTATATTTTGATATTTCCTTGCTGATTTTCAATAACTGAATTTAGAATAATGATTCAGCTTTCTTATACATAGAGTAGAATTTTAAAAGAACTCAATTTTTAAAGAGAAATAACAATTAAAAAAATGTCTTACGCCACAACTTCTATTTTCCTAAATCATTTTTTTTTTTTTAAATTCAGCTTGTTAAGCGTGCAAATAGTTATGAGAATATATAATATTATTTTTTTTGTTATTATTTCCAGAGCTTAGCAAATTACATTTTCAAAAATCAAACCCGATGGCCCTTATTTCAAAGCAGTAATTAAAAATAATGCCTCATATTTCGTGCGGCATTTTTTCCACTCATATGTTTGTAACAGAAAAAGTTATAGGCCAGCAAACAAAAACATGGCTCCATTCAAGTTTCTAAATGTTGGTAATTGCTTTGATACTTACATATATTGTACCTAATACTATTATACAACTTTTCAGAAATATCCCCGACTGTAAAAAATAATGGGATTTTAGTGTGATTTTTTTTTAATTTTTCGGAATTCTTTGTTAAATTAAAATGGCTATATTTTTGGATATAATTGGTTTAGAAACAAGATTGGTACGTCAAATGATTGATAATTATTTTTTCCTTAATAAAAAGATATGATACGAAATATATAACGATAAAAACTTTTTAAAAATACACAAAAAGTCAAATTTTTGGAAAAAAGTCGTAATGGAGGTTGTAGTCCAATGCATTTATAATCTGACCCAGCAGTTTGTACTACCCCCAAATGTGTTTACTTTATTCAATAGAGAGATCATCGAAAATGATAAACCTAAGTTTTCGCATTCGTAACATTTACAGTTTTGCCGCCATCTTGAATTTTACTTTTTATTAAATAGCTGGGTTCATATTAGTCTTACAAAAAAGTTGTAAGACATAAAATACGTAGAATAAAATTTCCTATTTTATGTGTTAAAAATTTGTTCGTTATTGATAATATTAAAAAAGTTACAGGCCAACGAAAAACAAAATATAGTATTTTCCTTAATTTAGGGCATTTTCAATCAAAAATTCGAAAAACTTTCTACGACAAGTTTGTTGGGCTCAATTTGTTCTGTATTTCAATAAATAAAAAAGTTATGAATATTTTTCTATTAAACAAAAGTTTTATACCAGAACTCATTTTTTTAATCTGAGATCTTGGCTGAAAATCTTGATTGAGCTTGTTATAGTTAGAATTTCTCTTTGCTAAAACAGTTTTTAAGATTAAAATTTTAGTTTGTCACTTTTCTATTGCAAAACGGCTTTTCTAATCAATTTTTCCCGAGTACCCAATATTGGAAATTAATACGCAAATTGTACAAATTGTAGAGCATAAGATTAGTTTTGGAGTCTGTAATATTTTACAAATGTACCGTTTTATATATTTTTTTTTGTCATCACCAATTTTTTTTTTTGGAAACGCTGATTGCTCAACAGCTAGAGGCAGGGATAATTCCTCAAATACTCCTATTAAATAGCTCTACAACCCATCAAAATCCCAATCCTATTATCCAAATTTTGTATATTTGCACAAAGTTATTGTGCTATAAGAGGCCACCTCTTTCCTTATTTTGTAACATGGTGTTTCACGTAAATGTTGACAAGAAAATTGTAATTCTCTTATACGATCTTGACTTTATTTGAGTTTGAGCTTCATTTATTCTACTCTTAACAGGTAGTGATAGATATAACTTTTAGTTAACAGGTAGTAGTTGACCGAAGTTGGATGCGACCGAACCCTGAATTGTATTGAGAACTTGTGCGCCTTACACTATGTTATAAAATATTTTTGTTTAAACATTTGATCACCTGTGTCGTAAGCTTTTTGGTGACATCATTCTTTGATTTGAAAAGTTTATTGTGTTCAAACGAGTAAAGTCAAGCTCTTGATACACATATATAATGAATGCCTATAATGCTCGAAGAATAGAGATGTTATTGGATCTGCGAGTCGAAGTAGTACTTATTAATGACTCTATATTCTTTAATGGTTTTGATTACGACTTAAAACGAATGACGCAAAATTATAGTCAGCTGAGTTCAATAATTTTGGGTCTTGGTGTGTTGTAAATCAACATTATATTTTTTTACTTAAAAGTAGTAAGTACCTAAAAGCTAAAACCTTTATTGCTATGTACAAGGAAAGATAAAATAACATAGGTACTCATGCAAACTGGCTTTTAAATACCATTTCGATCACAGTCAAACTAAAATTCAAGAAAATAAATTGATTGTAGAGCATAAGATTATTGTTTTTTAAGAATCAAGTTTATTGGTATTTTTTTGGGATAAGATATTTGATAACTTGAACAATTTTAACTTAACAAAATATACATACCTACGTCACCCACACATAAAACAAACATTTTTATGGTACCTTTATAAAAACAAAATAAACCCTAACGCTAAAAAAATGTCATTAAACACTTTCAGCCTAGTGTTCGTTATCATGATACATCTTTTATAATTTATCGCAAATGGTTACGTGCCGAAGATGAATTGGCTTTTCCCACCATCCACAAATACGTTCTTACGAGCGTTAAGGCCGACGATAAAATCACAAAGCCCGACTACTACCTCACCGACAGTGAATGTACGTACTCGAATCAAATGGAAAAACGCATAGATCTAGATGCGGTTAACCGAAATAAGCGAAAATCACGACGTCGAACACGATCATTAGAAAAACGCAAACCAACAACACCAAACTCCCTAGATAACGTCACCGAACGATTTATAGCAACCAAAGTCAATGGTATCAAAGTAGGGAACGGCGGTGATGGCGAGAAGTTGAGTTTGCGTGCAAACGAAAATAAAATCAGCATTCACGTCGAAGCGAACGACGATGGTACAAGGGTTCACCAGCAACAGCACCAAAGTCAACCCGACAAGCTTCGCATTATCGAAGCGGAAAAGCGTGGAGAACAGAGCGCAATTGATGTTGAATCTGTGCAAAGTGAGACCAGTGATGATGAGTCAGACGATGATTTTGGATCAAAAAGCAGTTACTATGATGCCATTGTGCCTGACAAAGGAATGGAATCTCAAAACCAACAATCTCAAAGGGATTTCACTGCTGTGGATGTGCACTCAGAACCACGGCCACAATCGGGCCTTCAACGAAGCTCAAGACTTCTTATAACCGAACCATGTGATCTGAAGGAAACCAAAGAATCAGTACCTGTAATTAGTGATAAGGATAAGTTAAGGGGTAATCTGATGGAGAGACAGATTTCATCCACAAGTGATGAGAGTGCTACTTCAGAATCGTATTCACTTGAGGACTCTCCGTCTTATGCAGCTATAGGAAGGGGATCTTCTTTGCGAAGTAGTATGAGGAGTGCAACTAGTGCTTCATCGTCAAATTATTTTGCTAGTGACCGTGCAAGTGATGTTGACAGTTTGTCGGAATCTAGCAGAATACTACAGGTAGGTTTTTTTTTATTTTATTAATAAATTAAAATTTTTCTTCAAAATAAAACCTGGAAGTGAAGATTTAAACAAAAATTGTTATGGTTTTCATTTTAAGCCAGCGCTATGGTCTGGTACAGAATTTAAGAGCGTATTAATTTGAATACTGAGAATGTGACACATAAATATGTTCTTATATTATGATTTTTGTATTGCTCAATTAATGATAACTATATTTTACCTTTTATTTTTCTTCATTAAGATTCAACAAAACGCATTTTTTTATTATTTTATTTTTGATCTATTATATTTCGAGGACCTTTTTGTCTCATCATCAGGATCTTTAAAAATAAATACATGCGTTTTAATAAAAATTATATACATAAATAATACATAAGAAATTGATCCGTAAAGGATGGTCCAAACTGAATATGGTGAAAGGCCAGGTCATGACCTTTCAGAATATGTTAACTTGTTTATCCCGAATCATAACGGTTTTCGAGTAACGGCTGTTTTTTTGAAATTTGCCTGAACCCCTACTTTGGACCACTGTTTCGCTCACCCCGTCCATAATTGATTTTTTATTTTTAAAATAAAACATTGACCAATAATAAGATTTTTTTTTGTGCAAATTAATAATTTTGAGATTTTACACAATTTTTATAAAATTACTAGATAAAGTCATAGTTTGATCAAAATTATTTTCTTACTTCAATCTTTGAAAAAGCGTGTTTTTACTGGTTTTTACTGGTTTTTACTTTAACAAAATTGAGTTGGCTTTTGACTTTCTAAAAAGGTATAAATCTTACCAACGAAGACTCTAAATCAGAAGTTACAAGCATTTAAACTCAATCGGTCGTGGTTTTAAGAAAAATTAAAATAAATTCCTTTTTTTTGTTTATTGTTTTGTTGTTTATTTTATGATTTTTTTTTAATTTTTTTTTTGTTTTTGTTTGCTTTTTTAAATTTCTTTAATCTAGTTCATTTATACAAATTGTTCAAAATGTACCCTCCTGCACGTATGCAAGCTCGATAGCGTTTAAAAAGCTGTCTTTTTAAATTTCTTGTGCTTGGTGAGTTGTTTATTTCTGCAGCAGAAACTTGAATACGTTACTGGAGTTAACGTATGTTTGAAATGAGCTTAGCATAGACTTTTTCGTTGAGACAGCCCCAATAAAAAAAAAAACGATTAAGGACTGGTGACCGAGGTGGCCATAAAATTCGTCCACGACGCCCAATCCACCGTTCATGGTAAGAATTGTCCAAAAAACGTCTCACATTAATACTCTAATGAGCTGGGCAACCGTGCGTCTTGTTGATACCATATTGACTGTTTTATGGTCGGTGGCACGTCTTCCACCAAAAGAAAAATAGCCTATTTTGCAGAAAATCTAAATAAATTTTACAATTGAGTGTATCCGGCCATATTATGTGGCCATTCAAAATGAAAAATCCCAGTCCACAAATTTATTTTGAATTGGTTTTGGGAATTTCCTTCTCACACCAAACGCTGATTTTCCAATTGCCAACTATGGAGGTTATACAAGTTGACAAATCCATCTTTTTTGCAAGATGACTCGTCGGTCCACAATATCTTATCGAAAAAATCCGGATCCTCTTGGTTTTTTCGGAGTAACGTCCGACAAAATTCAACTCTTTGTGTATTGGCCCTTGGAAGTAGAGTTTGAACACGTTGCAAATGAAAGGGATGAAGGTTGTTCCTTTTCAGCATTCTTTGGATGGTTTTTTTTGAGACGCATGTTGCCCTTTCGATGGCTCTAATAGATGTAGATTAGAAGGGTCAATCTCGGCAGCACGTAAACTGCCTCATCATGATGGCATAGACTTCTTCCTTGCCCTAGACTTCTGCCTGGTGGTTAGCCCTCCAAATAAGCCAAGTGAACCCGTATGAAAAGGCGATGGTCAGGATGGGAAGCATATGTTCTGACTGCTGCTCTGGCGTTTCCTCCACATTCTCGATAAATGTAATAGATTGAAGCATAATCCCGTGGCGTGTAAGAAATTTTAAATTATTTTTTCTTTCAATCAACAACGTTTTAGAAAAACCAAAAAAAGACAATCATCTCACTTTGAATAAGCGCCATTACTTTTGAACGTTTGAAATTTTTACCAGCCATACCATTTCCGGTAAAAATAAATAAAACACTTCTACAAAGATAGGCCAAGCGTGGCGTCGCAAAGTTAAAGACTGCCATTGTTAGTAAAATTAAGTTGGTTTGAGGATGAAATTATTTATTGAAATTGATATTAGATGTCGCTTATATTATAACGAAGTAAGAAAATATGGGTTAAAGTGTCGACAGTAAAAAAATAAAAAAAAGAAATAAATAAAACAAACACCTACAAAAACGAAGAACAAAAAATAAAAAAAAACATAAAATAAACAACAAAACAATACAAAAAAAATACAAAAAAAGAAATTTATTTTAATTTTTCTTAAAACCACGACTGATTGAGTTCAAATAGTTGTAACTTCTGATTTAGGGTCTGCATCGGTAAGATTTATATCTTTTAAGAAAATCCAAAGGCAAGGCAATTTTTTTAAAACTTAGAACTATAGTATTAAGTCACACGATTTTTTTCAGGACGCTCTTTCAAAGATTAAAGTAAAAAAATAATTTTGATCAGACTATGACTTTATCTAGTAATTTTATAAAAAAGGTGTACAAAATCAAAATTATTTGAATTCACAAAAAAAGTCTTATTATTGGACAATGTTTTATGTTCGGGCAAATTAAAAAAAATAGCCGTTACTCGAAAGGCGTTATGGTTCGGGATAGACAAGTTATCAAATTCTGAAAGGTCATGACATGGCCTATCACCATATTCAGTTTGGACCATCCTTTACGGGACACACTGTATACAAAATTACCAAAAGTAGTTATAATAAATTATTTGATAACAATCTGTTTGCTTTCAACATCTTAATCTTAATACCTCATTCTTAATAATATTATAAATGTGAAAGTGTATTTGTCTGTCTGTTTGTTACACATTATCTAAGAAAATACTGAAATGAATTGGAATGAAAATTTGTGAAACGAGAACTTGTATGTAGGGAATGAATTATTTTTAAAAATTTAAAACAGTGCAACAAAAAACAATTAAAATGCAAAAAATTGGATTTAGATGAAAATGGTAAAACGATACGCGGTAGCTTAGAACATGAGTTGGACATTAGTTAATGGAGATGCTTTATGTACATTATATATGTACATACATATATGTAACTGTAAAACTCCGAAATGAGGAAATTTTAGAGTTTATCGGTAAAACTTTGAAATTTTCAGCGACATTCGTAAAAGACCGAAATGTTTCGTTTTCATAATTCATTCTGGAAATATTTTCAACAGTTTTTGTTAGACACCAGTACTTTGGGTGACCAGTACCACCAGTACCACCAGTGGGTTCTAAGCCTCTTTACTCTCTTTTTGGGTCGCTCCTCAGCTTAGGGTAAGTTTTGTTGCCAGGCAGGCGCCTATCAAATGCAGGCCACCGATGGTGGTGTTGTCTAGGAAAAAAAGTTTAAAATAGTCCGGAATGAATTATGGACTTCTACAAATGAAAAATGCTTAGTTTTCCCGTGAGATTCTAGAATTTCCTCGTTTTGAAGTTTAAAAGTATCTAACTTATAGGTAAACATATATACTCTACATAAAGAATCTCCATTAATTAAATTCAATCTTATAGTCTTAACTATCGCGTTTTGCCTAACCAATTTCATTTAAATCCTTTTTTTTTGCATTTTAATTGTTTTTTGTTACACTGTTTTAAATTTTTGAAAACAAAACCAAACATTAGCCTTTGTTGTCTTACGATACAAATATGAGCGGTTTAAAAAACATATTTTCGTATTTATAAATGTTGACCAAAATTTTAGGAAACAAATTTGGATGTCATATTATAGTATTAATACTAATATCGTCTATCGTCCGAAATTCGACCTTTAACCATTTTTACCCTTAATGATTACAATGGCAGATCTGTATGTACATATCTGTGAGACAAATCCTTTCGGAAATTACATAATTCATGTTGTTCCGTTGAGTATTTACAGAGAAAAACGGTGGACAAGGTTTGGCCATCACGTATTAATTATATAGATTAATATGCAAATAAAACTTTGATTATATCTTGCACTTAATATAACTTTATTTTGATGAAAATTCCAAAAATTTTATAAACTTTTTGGAAAAATCGGGTTTTCATTATTTTTAAATTTGGACATTTCGAGTTATTATTTCGTATAAAAACTAATTTAAATTGGTTTTTAGGCTAAGAAAGATAGGATCCGACCGGGAAAAAATTAATTCATGAAATTTTACTGCTGGTATCGACGCAAAATTTTATCCTTAACAACATATCCAAAGTCCCCCAAAATCCCCGCATTGGCTTTTTGTATAGACGCATTTAAAGAGGTGGAGAGGGATGGGAGGTGGTAGTTTATCAAACTGAAAATTTTGTTTTAATACAATCTAATCATATGACACATATTTTTAGGGTGCTTTAAAACGCTGATTCTAAAGAGACCAAAACTGAAAAGATACATGTATCCTGTAGAAAGTTAAGGTCCTTTTTGTTGAATGATTACTTTTTTTTAAGTACCTACAACAAGTAAAAAAACATTTTAAAATAATGGGATATTAATAAAATTTGGTATAAATGCTCCATTTGGCATTTTTACTGAGAATCGAAAGAGTCCCCAAAAATATGTGTGGTGAAAGGGTGTTTTTTGAGGGCGTGATGTAAGTGCGTCATTATTTTAAAAACACACTAGCTTTCCTGTCAAGAACACAGTTTGACTAAACTATATAAAAATAAAAAACAAAATTAAAAAAATCAAAAAAATTAAATTCTATGTTCCAGATTCACCCTTAACAAAAATAGATAAGCTCTTTTTGAGAATCACATTCAATATATGTACCTATACTGTTTGAATTTACAAACGAAATACAAACAAAAAAATCAAAAGGATTTTAATATAAAAATTACAGATCAAGTCGGATAATTTATTTCCAAGACCCTGATTCTGAGAACGAATTGGAAGTGCCACCTGACCGATATTTTGTGTCTTCAACATTCCTCTATATAAAAAGCAACACTTTGGCGTAGATATACGTAACTTTTTGTTGTTGTTATTGCAGAATGCGGTTGCAAAAATAAGACAAAACAGAGAACTGAAAAACTCGCAGTTATTCCTTCTCCCATTTACCATCTCGCCCATGGATCTATAAGATATGCGAGAAAAGAAGAATTAACTGTTAGAAAATCGTAAAGTACTACCATGGATCATCAAACCAGGAGTACCAAACATCTATGTCATTCAAGTACGTACATCCAAACGAGAGAGGGATCTCCTTAAGCCAGAAAAGTCACAGTTCCCAAAAAAGGGAATCTAACAGCCATGGATGGCAACAGAAGCTGCATCTGCAGCAGCAAGAGCCGCAATCCAAAGCAGAAGCATCGAACATAGATCAGCAAACAGCGGCCAGCTACGGCAGACGACTTATACGTCCAACATCCGTGTCTTGCCACAACTGTGAGATATTAGGAGATTCGCACAGTTCGTGGAAAACCCAGGCGGGTAAAGTATCTTTCTATTGCTGTGCTACTGCTTGCGAAGGTTGTTATAGCTTAAAGTATAGAGGAGGTGTTCGGCCCGCCGCACACCGGTCTTTCCATGTACGTATCTCATCGCGTATCCAGAGACATAGAGACTTTCAGACTTCGTAGTTGGCTTGGCAGCAGCGTTTCTCCATAGGAATGCCTACCAGTTTGCAAAATGGTTGGTAATGTGGCAAAATAACTACAAAAAAGGGAAATATTTCTAAAGGTCGTCAACTGTATAAGAGGAACGCAAACGTTATGGCGAACGCGAACGCGTTCGTATCTTTGATGAAAACAAAGTTTCCGCATTTGTTAGTCGAAAAAGTGTGTTGCCTCTTTGGTTTATACCTTTGAATTCACACTCTTGGTCTTGGTACAGCAAAAGATCAACAATTTAATTAGCATTTGATGTCCTGAGGGTTTCATATACTTACATGACCAGATGAGAAAAAGTTGACCTCAACCTCTCACATTTACATATGTGGCTTGATAGAATCTTTAGCGTTCGTGTTGATAGGTTTTCGTTCTGGTTAGACAAAGGGAGTGTAGAGTGTTGTCAACGAACCTCATAAGCATTGTTTTATACCTATGACTGAATCAAGTTTTTGAACTCCACTTTGTTTTGTTCTTAATAAAATGTTGAACAAGTTTTGCAATTAGGAAGAACGTCTTAGCAAATATGGCTAGAACTCAA
This sequence comes from Melangyna quadrimaculata, assembly GCA_949320155.1. NCBI lineage: Eukaryota > Metazoa > Arthropoda > Insecta > Diptera > Syrphidae > Melangyna > Melangyna quadrimaculata. The sequence continues at coordinate 137,687,236 of OX439484.1, forward strand.
TTCTGATAAATTATTCATTAAGTAGAACAATAACTGTTATAAGAGTAAGATGCAGACCTCAAGTTGATAAAATTATAAAACATACGATTTTTTTTCTAGTTCAATTATATACCAATATAAAAAAGACATATGATATAGTTTATGTTCTTAACTTGCGATA